>CAAKHF010009336.1:19086-35542 GCA_901007745.1 Hippocampus kuda
GCCGCGTGAGTGGCTGCCTTTCCAGCAGCTCCTATATTTTGTTGTTGTTCTTCTTCCTTTTATAACTTTGCTGCTGTGAATTGGGAATTTCTCCATTGCGAGACTAATAAAGGTTTTCTTATCTTATCTTATCTTATCTTATAAAGGGGCTGCGGAGAAACGATCACTCAATAGTCGGGAGAAAAATGAGTGTTCTCGCCAACGATGACAAATAATCTTGGAAAGTTTGGCAGAAACATTGCGATGAGATGTGACACCGATCGATATCCATCCATGCTTGACTGGAAACCAAAAAAAATCTCTGCACATGTGAAGATTGTGCACAAAAGGAACATCATTCTGGCAATATGTCACAGTGACCTTGGCTAACTTAACCATCAAAGCAGCCAAGATGATTGTCCTGTTATAAAACATTCATCCCGGAAATTCCAGGGAAGATTGGTTGAAAATTGTGACCGGAGGAAGGGTTGACGCAAGAGCACTCCGCTGATGTGACCCTTTGCCTCAGCTTTGCCACGGGTACCTCAAAAAAGTACCGTAGCACGTTATGGTATAACTACCAGCAGCACAACTGATAATCTTTCACTACACTAGTTCACCGTGCTGCCCGAATTAACCCAATCGTCTCCAATCCTTACGAGTGATCTGAAATGATCCACATATATCTTTCTGACAACACTGACAGTGTGTGCAGCCATTTAAAAGAATCCGACAGCCTATTTCTCGTCTCTTGCTGCAAATCATCGCTAAATATGGCAATGGTAGATGAAAGAAAGAAAAATCCAATAATGTCTAAAATGGATTAAAAAAAAAAAATACTGCCAGTGGCTGTCACCAAAAGTTCACAGTGAGTTTATCATGCAAACGTTTCTCCTATCAAGGGCTGCGGAGGCCTGCTGTGTGGCGGTGCACTCGGCGGGCAGCTCGCCGAAGTGCTTCTGCGTCAAATAAATGAGATTTCTAAATTAAACGGCTATGCCAAATTGTGTCTTTCTGTAGTTTCCTCAGACTGTGAGCGCGCAACACCTCCCACAAAGTCCGACAATTATTCAGGCGATTTCTGAGGCACGTAGTAATGAGCCCCTTATTTTGAAAATGCGGCGTGAAAGGCAAGACTGGAGAATATGAAGACAAAGGGTAGGGGTGAGCTGAGTCACAAATGTTGTGACCTCGGTTTCGCATCGTTAGAAGTGCTTTTCATACATGAACATGAAGGACGTCAATGCTCAAAGACTGCGTCGATGTCGTTCAATTTCCCACAGCTGATGTTTTGTGCAGCTCTTAGAACAACACACTGGCCAAGAGTGACTCAACAAACAGGTCATTTGAATTCTGAGGAGGTCCTTGTCTGTCTATCTATCTTTCTAAGCCCTACCTTCATTATAGCGTAGACAAAAAAAAATACATAAAACACAAAATGCACAGCTACTAAAGGACATGCAGTCGCTGTAACCTGTCCCCCAGTCGAACAACCCCCTTGAGGGCAACAGATTGTGCTACCAAGCCAATAAACTTGAGTACTAATGAGGGCAATTAATACAGTATGTCACATGTTAGTTTAAGGGCACATTAGCCGGCAAATGATGTAAAATAGCCGTGCATTGTAATTCATTACAATAACCCAAATAGAAAAATGGCTTCTGTAGGCTTTGGGCTGTTTGTGCTTGAGCAGCCCTAAACAGCACGACGCTGTGTTTGTACTGCGTATGACGCTGGACCACCAGCAGCCTCATTGAAGTCAGATTTGAAATAAAAGAATAAAAATGGTTAAAAAAACAAAACCAAAAACAACTTCTATTCCAATTTGTGTGCAAAAAGCTTACTGGCAGGAGCAACGTATTACTGAATTTTTGTGTATAGTGTCACCAATTAATTATCTGACGACCGGTAATTATGCTTGCGTGTCATTTTGTTTCAACGTAACTGGAGTTTGACCTTTTTAGTAGTTCTTTGACCACGCAGGGGAATGGCAGTTGCGAGATGATAATTTGCTCATACAAAGTTGGTTTATTCCTATATCGTGTCCTCCTCATTTCTGCAATCATGGCAATGACCCTGGAGGAAGGCCAGAGTCAACATTAACATTGGGGCAACCTAAGGCAAGGCTTGCAGGTAGTTCAGGTATTGTGTGTGGGTAAAGCATGCAACTCAGGAAATTTCCGTCATGTCTAACAAAATTCTTCACTTTTCACGACACGGTACCAACATAACTCAGCTTCTCAATCTTCTACTTGATAATAAAGTCCCGATGGAATCTGCAAAAACCATGTTATATCGAATGCGTCAGTTGGAAAAATGATGTGCCAATTTGCCAAACTGCTGCGGCATAGCGGAGGACTTAATCTGTGTCAGATTTGGGGTTTTTGCCTTTTGTATCAGTGGCTGGTATCCCGATACTGTACAATAAGGCCGGCATTGGCCCGATATTGATACCTGCTATCTGTACTCAGCCATCCCTTGTTGAAATTAAAATCAACTCTATAGCATGTCTGCTATTTGAGGACAGGGTTTTGTGGAAGGACCTGACATTTGTAGAGTAGGTCAGTGTAGTCTTTAATCCGGGGATGTAAAAAACGGAGTTGAAGTGAAACCTCTAAATTGGAATGACCCTGAGCTAAAACACAAAAAACGCACCATGTTAAACACTTGAGTAACAGACAACAGTCAAGGAAAACAAGGTCTTCCTTTATGTCCTTCTCTGAGGAGATGAATTTAATTCGAAGGGAAAATGTGGGCAGCATGGAAATGGATCACTGCAGAAAAGTGGAGGCCGTGGAGTCAAATACTGCAGTGTGCAGCGCAAAGGCTTAAAGTGAGGTCACACCTAAATTCGAGACCCCAATGGGCTTTGTATCAAGAAACTGCCCTTAAATTGGTATGTTTTCACCGGTTTTAAATCATCATAACTTTCATCATATTCTTTCACAAGAAAATGCTACTCAGATCAACAAAATCACATTCGGTGCTAAAATACTGGCTGTTTTTAATCATCTCTAGGAGTACATCCTCAAGTGGTACAAAAATGCTGCAATGAAGTCCTCAATATGACATCTGAAAATGCAGTGCTGTCGCAAAGTAGAAACTGTTGGGTACAAAACAGCATTTATTGTTCAAACCTGAAACCGGTTCAACTATCTGCTGCTTATGTCAAAGTCTAAGACCCAAAACTGAGTTTCGTAGCCGAGAGGCAGTAAATGACGTGTCGCGGTGTTTTGATGAATGACACATCCCCTAATGACCACACCAATTTTTGTGGACTTCTGGAAAAGAGTAGCCAACACAAAGAGTTGATCCGTGGTATTAAACTCCCAGTCACCACAGCTCACAAGGAAATGAAGGGCTGCTCGGTTTAAACTCGCCAACTTTTTTTTTTTTTTTTGAGGAATCAAAGTGGACCAGCATAATGGAAACTTCGCTGTGCATACAAAGTACTGTGGGACATGACAGAGAAAGAGAGGGAGAGCGGCCTGATCTGAGAAAAGGCTTTTTAATAGGAGGATTTCATTTATGTAACACATGTCCAGAAATATATTCACAGGCTCTGGGATGTTTCCGCGTTGCAACATTTGAATAATGGGCATAAGAAGCGTAAATGTCACCCTCCATAGACATCTATTCTTTTTTACAGGAAAAGTACCTCAATAACTAGGTTGAGGAAATCAGAAAATATGGACTTCATAATGTAAAAATATGAATGAATGAATATATTAGTATGAAAGATAACAATGCATGGTGCAAGATTCTGCCTGTGACTGACAGCCTACGTCCATATATCTCAAAACATATCCGGTGCCCGTAAGCACCACGTCGCTGACCACTGACATAGTCTACATTACTATAAGATGCCATATCGTCGCTGTCCCGTGAAAATTGCGGATGTCCATTATTGTCATTTTCCTATTTTTACGTTAATAGCATGTCCGAAACGCCCGATTAATATAATCATTTTTAAAATGGCAAGAAATGGGGCAGCACGGTAGTCGACTGGATAGCACATCCACCTCACAGTGCAGGGGTGCATAGTACGATTCTGGCTCCGGCCTTCCTGTGTGGTATTTGCATATTCATTCCAAAAACATGCACGTCAGGTTAATGGAACGCTCTAAATTGTCCGTAGGTGTGAAAATGGTTGTTCGTCCATGTGTGCCCTACTATTGGCTGGAAGCCAGTTCAGGGTCTACCTCGCCTATTGCCCGAAGACAGCTGGGAAATGCTCCAGCACACCTGTGACCCTCGTGAGGATTAACGGATTAGAAATTGGATGGATGGATGGATGGACAAAAAAATGGTTATACCGATGTGTGCTTTTTACAGGATGACGACGTAACAAATAATCTACAGATATGTTCTTCTTATTATTCTTAATTATGTCATTATTTTCTAAAATCAAAACTTCAAAATTATATTTATGATTTTGGAATACTATAAAAATTAAATGTGAAATATGTAATATAATACACAGTAAATTTTGAAATAGTGTAAAATTAAACCTTTTAAAAAAATCTGAATCTGTTCAATTTTTTTCATTGCCATTAATTATACAAAGGGTGCAAAATTAAGTATCCAATAGTATCACATCAGTGAAATCAATGACATCAACAGTATGATGATTACTCAAGTGTTTAACATGGTGCATTGAATTATTTTGTATAGTAAATGGAATAAGTACAGTACGTGTTTTTGCATTTTTATGACTGGAGACCGACTTTTGCATCCAATCTACTTACTTAGACATACTACAAATAATAATAACCAGTTACATATGAGCTCTTTCTTTTCGGCGTAACATTACATTTTGTTTTCATTTTGGGATATTTGTAATGTTTTTTTTTTTCCCCCCGGGTCTTATTTTATGACAGCATTTTCAAAATTAACTTCAATCAAAATCAAATAATAGAATACTCGATTATCAAGGTCTTCAACTGCAATCTTGACACAGTATGAGGTGTTGCCATTGAAGAAACCCATTGCATTACTACAGCTGACATCTCATGATGCCTCCGTTTCGGCCATCGTGGTCATCGGCTCCAACCTAGGAATAGCTGTATCTTTTTTTTTTTTTTAACCGATACAAATGACTCTGCAAAGCAATATTGACACGAGACAGATGAAAGTGGCCTTTTGTCGGGGGCAAAGAGCGCATATTGTCGTGAATGACTGCATGCAGATAGACGGACGTGGCTCGGACGTGACCCCGTTGCATATCTACGCTCTGGCGAGCGGCACGGCTCTCATCAGTCCCCCCTACATGAACACCAAAGTGACAGGTGGTAAATAGCCAAACGCGCTTCTGGATCGTCGTGCATCTGCGATCGGCTCACAGCTATAAAGAATGACAAGGATGAACTGTTGACCCCCGTGACTCGCTCACCCCATAGAGAAGTGCGCTTCCCTCGGGCACTCTGCACTCAGGAAGCCCCGGCCCCTGAAAAACAACGCATGTATGCTAGCCTGCAGGTAAGTCCTCTCTTTCCTTCTGTTGCTTACATTTTGTTCCCAAGCCCCGATTGAGGAACACGTCGTCCAGTCCAATTGAGCGGAAAAGTCGTCCGTTCCGACCCTCTGGGACGATATTAAGCACTGCCGTTATGAATCAGCGTTGCAAAAATAATTTGATTATACGGCTACATTGGGGTTAACGTAGGGTTTGCTTTCGACACAAAAACACAACTAATTTCGATTAAAGTGACAAGAAAATGTTGCTTTTTACAACATGCTCACAATGAGGATGGGTTTGTGCTTGGTTTACGAGGTCCCGACAGAGAATTTTTGAGGATGTGAAAGGTGTGTAACACAAGAATACGTTTTCACATGCCTGAAGAGGACTGCCATGCTTAAATAACATGGCTTCGTTTGCCTTTCATGGAGCTCCTCGGCTGACTTCAACCTAGTTTCTTGGCACCAAAATGCCAAAAGGTGCCCAAAACAATGCCAATAAATAAAAATTCTGTATTCTGTAAAAATACAGAATTTTGGGCTAAGCACAAAAACAGTGAATATATTTATTTAATTGTATCTATATATTTTTTTAGGGCTCAACAGAAGAAACAATTCTGCAGAAGAACACAAGGGCCTTGTTAAAAAAAATAAATAAATAAAAAATAAAGGACGAATCATTTTTTTGAGTTTATGAATGCCGTGCAACGACAATGGCTCAATAGCAAAAATTTTGAAGCCTTGGTTCTATTAAAATTGTATCCTAGAATGCTTTCTTTACATCATGGAATTAGGTCTATTCATATTTCGAAAATGGCTGCATTCTCCCATTCTCGAGGATATTCCTCTAAATAGAACCAGTCAAGTCCGTTCAACAGATCACAGTAGAACGTTCTTACAAACTTGACAGATGGCAAATAGAGTTCCTGATACAGTAATTCGGCGGTGTCGCGAGGCTGGCCAGCGCCCGCTAACCTGAGGACCTGCAGTCTTTTTCCACCAGTCCTGTATTTACACTTTTTGACCCTTGAAGGCCACGCTATTTCTTGCTCCTGCTCGGAAGTGAGTAAAAACCAGTCCACATCCATGTGGTTAAACAGCAACAGCATGTTTACTTGTGGCTTTGTGCATCGGTCCAATTACATTCAAACAAAATGCAAATGTTTAGCAAGGGTGGAAAATTAATGCGCGATGAGCCAATTATTAGCCAATCATTATTTCATGTTTGGTTTGGTTGTTGGCTTCACGCACCACATAATGCCATCGTTAGTCTGGGAAGGACAAAAATGACTGCAGAGACCGTGACAATCACTGACTCCAAAATGAAGACCGATAAGGGTTCCTGTACCTCTGAAATGACAATTAAAAAAAAAAAAAGACTATTAACATTATCAAACGTTGACCTTTCTTTTTATCAATGTACATACATTTCATCAGATGACAGCATCACAGTGGACTTGTGAGTACTCCGGCTTCCTCCCAAATTTCCCCCAAAATGCACTTGAGGTTCAGCGGACACTAAATTGTCCATAAATGGCTCCGCGGTTGACTGCTACCAGGCCAGAGTGGACCTGGCCTCTCGCACAAAGTCAGCTGGGATAGGCTCCAGTTCAGTGCGAGTCGAATGAGGATAAAGTGTTATATTGTACAAAATGGTTAGACGGATGACCAGATGTGTATTAGCGGCTTCACTCAATTTTGAATACCGTCGTCGTACTGAGTCAGTACACCCCCCATATCCTATTTGCTTTGATGCTTACGAAACTGCCTAGTTTAGCCCCTCTCAAACCTGACAGTGAATGACCGGGGGAAGCTTCACCCTCGCCTGCCTCGCAAAGTCATGACAGTGTGCAGAGCATTCCATCACGCTGGCCTCTTTGCCAATGCCAAGAAGACGAGCTGATTCAAGGACTCGTGATCGTGGCGACTTTGATAAGCAATCGGCAGGTCGACAGTGCGGCGACAAACAGCTCGGTTTCCTCCCTTTTTCTAATCTCTGTCACCGGCAACAAAGCCAAACAAGGACACGGCAGATAATTTGTCTCGTCATGTAGTTCGACTCATGGCAAGCCACAGATGTACTCAGAATCGGTAATCAAGCCAAACTGCAATCTGGCACGCTATCATTTCTGCTTCCAGGCCACACTGCAAAATACAGCTCAGTCCGGGTCATTGTAGTCACGATAAACTTGTGAATGTCGGGTCGATACACACCGTAGCACTTATCTCCTTTCATCAGGCCACCCTTTTTTAATATTGATCAGCACATTACTCACTGACCCCCGGAACTTAAACTTTCTCTGGCTCGTATAATGGTTTCGTTTGAGAATTTGAATAAGTTCATGACCTTCCGTTTCTACTTTGAAACCACAACTTGACTCACTGTGACAATACGGTTTGGGTGAAACGCACGATCGTAGATGGCCACATAGATGTATCGCGCTTCAAATGTTTAAGATACTGCGTATGTACCATAACAACCATTAATAAGGTTGGCCATTGATGTTCTATAATGTTTGTCCTCATTAGGGCCACAAGTGAGCTAGTGCCTCTCCCAAATGACTTTAAGTGAGATGTAAGGGTACAATGTGGTTCGGTCAATTACACGGGTATACATGCTATACATAAGCATTGGCACTCACATTTGCACTTATGGACAATTTAGAGACACTAAGGAACTTAACACTTTCATTCACAAATAATGATAACCTGTAACCTGGTAACCTGATAAGCTGTCCTCTTTAATCACCGCTGTCCCTGAAAAGGTTAACATGCATGATTGTGAAATATGAGAGGAAGTCGGAGTACCCACATAAGCATGAGAAGTAAAGGCAAACTCCACACAGCAAGAACAGAGCTGAGATTCAAACCCCAATTTTCAGAAGGCGTCAGGCAGACATGCTAACCACATGTATACCAGGCTGCCATAACCCACTGTTAAGACATTAAAAACAACAACAACAATATATCAAGTCTTAAAGGGTTAGTCACCCACATTTTAAGTGTCTCTGTGGGAAACTGCTGCAATTCTTTCGGGAACCTAGGATCCATTGTTCAACAAATCCATATGATTACTTCATTGATGGAATAGTTGCTCGGATAATCACATTTATAAGTGTACTCAATAAGAAAGGAATTGTGCAACGTAAAGTGAAGTAAGACTGCACCCATGGACATGAACAGGAACTCATCTAATCCAGAATTTTTGACCATGAAATTGTGGACTGTACAGTATTCAAATAGAGCAGGGGTGTCAAACTCATTTTTGGCGTGGGCCACATTTTAGTGACCGTTTCACTTGGAGAGCCGTTACGACTGAAACCATATAAAGAAGTCAGGAATAACTGTTGATTTAAGTTACTATCATGAGGTGTTTGGTCACAATAAAATGCTTATAAATATATCTCTTTCCGGTATTTATTATATATGAGAATTTACAATTTTGGTAGACATTTTAGAAAGGATCATGAAAGTTGACATGTTAGAGTTGCTTTGGCGGGCCACATAAAATGATGTGGCGGGCCAGATCTGGCCCACGGGCCTTGAGTTTGACACCAGTGAAATAGAAAGTCATGCTCAATCACAGACATTAGATCTCCAACTATAAACAATTTAGTCAACCCTTTCGAGGGCAGCGGTTACTACAGTGGACAGGTTATCATGTTATCAGTTTACAGGGTGCATGAAAGGATTAATCCTCATTTTTTTCCCCTCTAGTTTCTAGTTCATGCCTCCCCTCGCCGCATATCTCTGTTACGGTTTCCTTCACCCCAAATGAGTACAAACAGTATCGAAAATGGATAGCCGGGTGGGTGGAGACCAAGGGGAAAAAAAAAACATGTTCATCGTCAACCCCATTAACTTCATTCCATGCTCAATGCATGAATATGCGCTCCGATTACAAAACTGCACAGATTGAGATGCGTCTGCATCTTCCCCTGACTGCCTGTGATTCCTCTGGCTTTTAATATAGTGCACTTCTCACAGTTATTGTCTGCACCTTAATGTTGCATGCACAATGGTTGAAATAGAGGCACATAAAACAAGCAGCTAAGAGGCCGGCGGTTATTCGTCAGCTGCGAGCAATTTTCGGCCCTCCATCAAATCCTTTTTTTTTTTTTTTTTTTTTTAATGCCCGTACATTCATCTGACGAGGAACAACTTGACGCGGACCTCCCACATGCATTCGCTTGGGTCCGTGTTCAACCCTAAACTAGTGGCCATTAATCGTGGACATGATTTGCCCGCAGACACTATTATATATCAGACACAATATTTATGCGTCGAGTGGCCCGGGATGTTTAGAGACGTCTTTTAAAAGGGAGGCCTTTATGCGTAACACATTGCAATGGATGGGAACAATATTCAACTATGTCGCAATTTATGTCAGGAGAAAGTGAAGTTTAAAACAATATAAATCCCAATGGACTATTATGGAGAAATGCAGCAAAAATGTAAAAGACTGGGAAGAACAAACTTTGCCCGTAAGAGGCTATTTTGGTGTTGCCGCTTTGTTTAGAAAGCAAGAGTTCACTTTGTAACAGCCGTCTGAAAAGTAGCATTTTTTTTGCAGGTGTCTAATTCAGGGAGGTCTCTAATTTGTCAACCCTTGTCAAAAAAATGTAAATAAATAATAATAATAATAATATAAAAGACTAAAAGGCAATCCGTCAAAGTCAATCCGTCAAAGTCATTTGGGATAAAATACACAAAATAATTGGTGCAATGTTGGTGATGATAGTCCAGTGCAGTTACTGACTTTGCAAACGTGTGCTTCATAATAAAATATTATTTTCAAACCTGGTCCTTGTATAATTATATTTTGGATTCATTTTTCTCCACACCAGTCAGAAACTGCAGAACATACTGTAGACTGCCGCAACCCACATCAACCTTGAGTGCCATCCTGGGTTAATATCCTTGGAAAAGACCAGAAAAAAATAAAAAAGTGTAATTACATTTTTCACTACTGCGGCCCTTGCTGTATAATCTATTTTGCATAGTTGTCGTGAGGCTCGTTTTTTATGACCATGAAGTGCGCACAGGTGATAGGGGGGAAAATATTAATCACCAAACATTTTGTTGACACCGACTGTCCTCGTCTGCTCTTTGCTGCAAGTCATAATAATAATTATCCTGCCTTTCATCCTTTCCCCGCCACTAGCCTTTCATTAGATGCTGTATTTTCCAATGACTGATGCTAAGTGCACATGCCGGGCCGTGGCCAAAGACCTAAAAAAGGGGAAAAATATGAGGCAGAGGAAGCTATCCTCAAATGTTTTTTTACTGCAAATGCTCAAAATGGATGCTTTAACAATGGAATAAGCCAGTGGTTCACTATTTTTTTTTTTTTTACAGCAAGGGCCACCTAAAAAAAAAAAAAACAACAACAAACACTGAGTTCTCCAAAAACCACCATCATGGGCAACATTAAAACACAGTTGTAGGCCAAATCAAAAATGAGTGACAGGTTTTATTCCTACAATGTTGAATATTGTTTCAAAGCACTGTGACATTGTGCAAATGTGTTGTATTTAAATACAACAACAGAATTGTACCGAGTGATTCTTTGGCGTCCTACAGGAGGGGGCCTACGGGTTGTACCCAGAACACACTTGGCAACGTTTTCTCCACTGTATCGAAGATCATGAATGTCTCTCTTTTCATCTCCCCTCTTTCACGATGTCTCCCGTGTGACACAAACTACCACCAGAATGGAGATGGTATTTGTGTGGCTGACCCTCTGGCGAAGAAACTTACATTCGGCTGTGTATTTTTTGTTCCATGCAACATGGAGAACCAGATCACACACATGCAAGCACGTGCAGAGAGTCATTCAAAGTAAAAGTAAATGAGGTGTGCAAACTACCCCACTTGAGTTGTTGGGGCTAAGGGTCAGTGCCTTGCTCAAGGGCACCTTGACAGGAGCCAGCAAACAGACAAGCATCTCTCCAAAAAATAGTTGCCATTTTTATTTATTTATTTTTTTTTTTCCATGCCCACAGCGGGATTCAAATCCGTGACCTTCTGGCTCCAAAGCCCAAGTCCAAGTCTCAGTGATGTGTGTAATTAATTTAGATTAAAAAAAAAAAAGGGAATAAACTACTTGTGGAAATGAGGTAATGTGACTGTAACCTTGTGATGCCCCAGTATGTCATCTCAAAAATTAGTTTCAAATGGATACACATTGACAAGAGTCCTCTGAGTACATCAAGGCGGCATCCCTGGATGGAAGCGTCAGCTCCGATGCACTGATGACAGCTGCACCGCTATTGCCGCACTTTTATTGCATTACGGCAATATTTGCTTATTAAATGACAAATAAAGAATGACAGGTTACGCTTTCACTTTCGACTCCTGACTGGCTTCAAAAAGAGACGTTTGTCAAACTACCGCTGTGAGGCTGACTCGTCGATCTGATCGGCTACGAATGCAGGCGACGTTCGGAGCCTTCCCACAGTTGCGTAGCATCTTTTTGTTTGGGGGGGGGGGGGTTCCTTTATGGATTTGCGAAATAATCCATGCAGTGCATCAAATGTATGGCCCCATAAACTGAACTGAGCAATCACAAGCACTACTGAATAAAGTTATTCCACCATTCTGACAATAATAGTTGTTTTGGGATCATATTATATACTGAATGGAAATATGTAGTATTTTTTTGTTTGAAAACCAGTTATGAAAAAAAACACACACACATACACCTAGGGAATGCAGTTTCTGTGGATACTGAGTGTGAATGCTGAAGAGCTGATGCTGAACTGAAGTGCCATAGAAATAAGTGAAATGTAGGAAATGAAGAATGTGACACAAAAAAAATCGAAATTAACATAAATCATTGAATTATAATCATAATATGATGAGGACTGCTAATATCAGTGTGACCAATGAAAATTTTATATCTCGCCCAATAAGTAGTATTTTAATTTGAGAATTCGTGGAAAATGTAGAAGTGGGGGGTGGGGGGGGCGTAAAACAAAAATTCTGAACGGTCTGATCATTTTGACATTGGAGTGGTTTGAATGAGTTCCGACATTTGATTTCGAAGCTTTAGAAGGACAAAAAAGTGGCATCATGATGATAAGATGACACAAATGTATTTCTTGCAGATCCACATTCCCCTCCGCATGTACACACTAAAGTGTCCATAATGCATGGGATACTGTTTGTGATGTCATTGCGTCTGCAGCTGGGGAGGAGATGATACTCTTCCCTCCAAAGCCTCCTGTGAGTCAAAAGCGGAAATTGCCACTCCGTGACAACGCACTTCTGGCCACGTGAGGCCCGTTGGCGCCTACTTTGTGGACATTGTGAGTGACGCTGAGGAAATGTATCAATATTAATGGGAGCTATGCAAAACTGTCATTTGAACTGCCACGTTTGAATCAACATTTGCTCCGTAAAACATGAAGCGAGGTAGAAATAACAACCAACCATGTAGACAACATTCGCACCAAAGTGAACCTGCAAAAAAGATGCTGCAATTTGCATTTCGGGCAAGTAAAAGGCATTACCTTGCAAAGGCAAACTTGGCATGCAAACCATTTTTCAATGCCCTTCGTCGAGGTGTGAAAGACTTTCGTAAACAAGTTTGCAAGTGTTAAAAGCACAAAAAAAAGACAACATATTTATTCAAGTGAACCACACGCATATTTTAATCTCAAGTGGAACTAGGAGGGATCAATTTGAGGTTCAGTGTCTATTCAAGTGAACTGCACTTTTTTTTTCTGAGGGGATGGAAACGAGACTTCACTGTAGGTTAGAGTATTATTCAAGTGAATGATACGCATTATTTTCATGAGGGGAAAAAGGTGTACATTCTAGGTGAGAATTTTCTGTCTTCAATTGATCACACACACGTTTATTTTTTTAACTTTAATATATTCAACTAGCAGACACTGCTTTGTTCTTCTGATGATATAAATGGAAGTTGTCTTTTCAATGTGTTATTTATTGAAGTTACTGTAAACACACTCACTTTTAAAACATATTCATTCAAAGGGCTGGCATTTATTTTTGGAGGCGTCTATTTGAGGGGAGGCATTGATTTATTCAAGTGGGAAAAGTCAGGCATCGTGGAATTAAATATCCATCCATCCATCCATTTTCCGTTCCGCTTTATCCTCACAAGGGTCGCAAGAGGTGCCCGAGCCCATCCCAGCTGTCTTCGGGCAGTAGGTGGGGGACACCCTGAACCGGTTGCCAGCCAATCGCAGGGCACACAGAGATGAACAACCATCCGCGCTCACACCCACACCTAGGGACAATTTGGAGTGTTCAATCAGCCTGTCATGCATGTTTTTGGAATGTGGGAGGAAACCGGAGTACCCGGAGAAAAGCCACGCAGGCCCGGGAACACATGCAAACTCCACACAGGAAGGCCGGACCCGGGATCGAACACACAACCTCTGCACTGTGAGGTCGATGCGCTAACCACTGGTCCACCGGGTCGCCAGGTATTAAATATTCAGATGGAAATTTACTATTGTTGATACCAGATGTTTTAAAATCAATTAAAGCCATGGCGGGAGCGGGATGGGTGTTCACAAATCATTGTTAATAAACATTTGTGTTCCTATTTTACTCATAAGAGCTCATGGATAAACATATCCAAAGCCAAAGTTTTGGTTGATTCTGACTACTGGCGTCCTCTTCGCTGGCATCGAAAACAACAGGTGGAGGAAAATCGCAAACAGGAATTCAATAATACAGGAGCATGATGATTAGCCTTGAACTATCGCAGACACCCCACTCAGATATTCAGCCTTAAAGGCTCCTAACGGAGGCAAATAATGAATGACATTTAAATGTTAAATACATCTCTGTCTTATTGGCATTAATTAGGCGGATTAGAGGCAAATATCAGAAGGAGAATCCAATGTTTTTGGCATTTCTAGAGGTCTCGCAAATCAGACTGAGGTGCATTAGTCCTGCATTAGCCCATTACTCTTGACACACCAGCGTAATCTCTTCAGTCACAATAATGGGATAATTGCAAATTTGACACCCCGAATAACTGTCCCCGTGTTTGCCAGGGCGCATAAACGCTGCGGCTTGCACTATTTGATGCATTTTGCGAGCCGCCGCCATCATGCTGGTCTAAATGTCTTTAAAAATAAAAAAAAATCTATTGGTCGATTTCAGGCCAGTTTATTTCGTCGTTCAAAAAAGCTCAACCCATTCAAAGTATAACAAGCGCCCTTCACGTTGGTGCAGCGTAAACATATGGGGTGGTCTGTTCAACTCAATTGCCTGTATATTAGAGGGGAGGCTTTGATATTTGGAATCATAATCAAGAATGTGACAAGTGTTTTGGCACATCTTGCTGCTGTTTTGGTCAGTAATAAGTTCAAACGGGCTCAAACGTTCACAGATGGAAGCCGCTTCGGCGACGACTTAAGTCGGCTTAAAACTCTCCCGCAGTGGAACAGCCGCCCACCTGCAGATCCACAGGGCTGCGCTTGTCCGCGAAATTACCAACAGCGGTCTTACCCACATCTGTTGCAAAGCCATATTTAAGCCAGTCACACAAATAGGGCCCTCTGTGTGAATGATAGCATTTATGAGATAATTACAGATTCCAACCATTTAGTTTATTTTGTGAAAGGGAGGCCTTAACATGTCTTTAGTGGGTGACAGAGACTGATTGCAGGCCCAGAATTTATTTGACGGATGGCCACAAGTTGAGGGAATATGGTGTGGAACTATCACGATTTGAGTTGGCTGGTATGTCTTCTAGAAACTTTTCTCAATACTCGGAGACGCAAAAAGAGACTCGTTTATGCCGACAGTTGAATGCATGGATGTTGTGCACAAGCACATTTGATGAGCCGATTCACTCGCGTTGTTTGAATTAAGAAGTGAATTCTTTTGGAGAGAGCATCTGTCGCAAATTGATACTTTACAGCGGCCTCAATAACTCCGCAGCTGCTCTGATATCTGCTTGCAAAATACATCGTTTAGAAGCTTTGAAACGCGGTTAGCCTCGGCCTCTTCCTCCCACCCTGTTATTCAAAATAAAACAAAGTCCTGATAGCCATTCAAAAGGTTCATACAGCAGCCCTCGCATCACTCAAAGTTGAATAAATGCTCAGTTTTAATTGCCACTTTTTTTTAATCATATGGATCCCCGACGCAATCAATAAGGTCAATATCCCAACCTGAGCAGATGTGCCGAAATTGATTCTGCATTA
Organism: Hippocampus kuda; assembly: GCA_901007745.1. Lineage (NCBI taxonomy): Eukaryota > Metazoa > Chordata > Actinopteri > Syngnathiformes > Syngnathidae > Hippocampus > Hippocampus kuda. Next base: position 34,716 of record CAAKHF010009336.1, read on the forward strand.
GAAAGAGAAAAAAAAAGACCTTTCCATTGCAATTCATCTTTTTTTTGTGTGTGTTGATATACAACAAAAGTATACTTGAGACGGTCGAGGGGTTTGTGAGGGGGGGGGGGGGGTGGTGGGGACTCATTTCCAGAGTGAAGGCTAATCAATACTCCTGACAACTTCTTTAAAGAATCATTGCGTATTTACCTTTGCTGGGATAAGATCAGCGTTAATCATCCAACATAAAGCGAGAGTCATTCTTTATTATGAAACTGGCGCAATGTTCAGCGACTTGAAAAACACAATTACCGCCATTTTGGTTGTTTATCTCCTTTCCCCACCGACGCTCTTAAACATTAGCATGCTCCACAGCGCACACTCCAAAGTAAGCCTTCATCCCTGTTAATTTTGTATTTTTATTTTTTAGTACAACTCCATTAAAAAAAACTATAATAGCCAGCATCGGTCACTGAACGCATCACATTGCTATGAAAAGCGCATTTTGCAGATGCCACGTCTGCTCTGTGGACAATCTGTCTTGCGGTAGAGATATCTACTGCGACATGGTGCTGTCAGTCAAAGTTCCGATAATTACAGCACCCTCGGTGGCACCACTTGTGTTTGAGGTCTGGTGTTTAATTTCTCAGGTTGATGACTGTTGTTGGGGGGGGGGGGGCGGTGAGGTGGATTATAGAATGTTCTTTTTTTCATGGTAAGGAATTATTTGAGGTGAAGCGTTTTTTCAATTGAATGACTGGCGATCTGTGTGCCCAGACTGTGTGTGTGTGTGTGTGTGTGTGTGTGTTTTTCCTTTTTATTGCAGGTTGATCGATCATGACTTTTAC
>CAAKHF010009336.1:41891-55558 GCA_901007745.1 Hippocampus kuda
CTTTCCCCCCCCCCACCCCTCCCTTTACATTCTTTTTTTCTTTTTAAATGCTTCGTCTTGCGTATCTTGACTTGGGGTTTATGACATTATTTCAATTTGCCAGCCTGGAAGGGTCCGATAAAGAGTTGTGTCTTCCATCGGATGTTTTCCATCTATTCTGCTGAAGTTAGTTGAAGCGAATATCTGAATGTCGCACAATGTTCATATGTTTGTTGTTTATCCTCTAGCCAAGGTTGATGCTGCAACTCAATGAGTGTTTTCTCCAGCGGAGTCGCCTCTCCTGCCAGCGTGATTATTACAAATGGATCGCTTTATCGTTGGGTATTACCGTCCAATGTCCTTCCTTTATGTCCTTCTCATTGGACTCGTCACAAAGACTGTCATGCGATTCACGAGTGTGAGGGTACCGTATGTCACTCGAATTGACTTTCAACGACAGCCACGGCAGAAAAATTTGCACAAGGCGTGAGATTTACTCGCGCAGCAGCGGGGATAGGACAACACACGATAGTGAATATTAATGTCATGCTGAAAGTGCAAAAGTAAGCCTTAGAGCAGTCGCGTGCGGTGACATTCATGTCTGATGAGGCACGCCTCCTTTGGAGTCGGCTGTAAAAATATGAACCCAAACTAAAAGATTAGCCTATATTGCACTAATTGGATCGGGGAAACCTTGACGGTTCCACTGTAATTTATACATACCACTGTTTGATAGCATTGACGGGAATCAGTTATAACAGATACATCCATCCATCCATTTTCCACCGCTTATCTGGGGTCGGGTCGTGGAAGCAGCAGCTATAGGAGGGAAGCCCAGACTTCCCTCTCCCCAGCCACTTCTTCTCGCTCTTCCCGGCGGATCCCGAGGCGTTCTCAGGCCAGCTGGGTGACATAGTCTCTCCAGCGTGTCCTGGGTCGTCCCCGGGGTCTCCTGCCAGTGGGACATGCCCGGAACACCTCACCAGGGAGGCGTCCAGGAGGCATCCTAATTAGATGCCCGAGCCACCTCATCTGGCTCCTCTCGATGTGGAGGAGAAGCGGCTCTACTCTGAGCCCCTCCCGGATGACCGAGCTTATCACCTTATCTCTAAGGGAGAGCCCGGACACCCTGCAGAGAAAACTCATTTCGGCCGCTTGTATCCGGGATCTCGTTCTTTCGGTCACGACCCACAGCTCGTGACCATAGATGAGGGTTAACAGATACAGCAATGACAAAAAAAAAAAAAAAAAAAAATCAATAATGGTTGTCACGTAGTGCCGGTGGAGGACCCGAAAAAGCAGGCAGGACGGAGCAGCAGGGTGAGCTTGACAAAATGTATTAATCAAACACTGAGAAAACCAAATCCAAAACAAGCAAAGTCCAACAAACAACAAGAATTCAAAGTAACAACAAAAACCATGGCATAAGCAAAAAATATGACATGATAAACACAAACCAACAGAAGCAGCGAAAGCAACAAAACAGCAACAATGACCCGACACCGAGTGGTTGGGCTGGGAGTCCTTTTAACAGAAAACCTACTAATGACATGATGACCAACAGGTGTGCTGATGTAGGAGGAGCCCTACAGAGCCACCTGTTGGTCCCAAACAAATCAACCGTGAATATGGTTATCAGAAACTATTCATAGCGATCAAACATTGGCACAAAAATAGAATTATCCACCATTCCTGCTATCTTGAAAACTGTAACCAGCAAAGGGGTGGCAAATCTACCTCACGGATCATGAATCCGATATTGTTTTTTATGTGGGCTTTGGTATAAATATTGACAACTCCTGTTGCTAGTGTCGTAGAGATATCAAAGAAAATGCTGCCCAAATGAGTTTTGCCACTGCGTGAACAAGCTGTGGTTTAACTTCCCATCGCTAACGTCACTTTTCCTTCCTTAGACAAGAAACTTGTACTCTGCACTCTATTTTGGACCCAATTAAATCAGAATGTGACTAATCAACAAGCAATTCAACACAATCGACCGCATTCCTAATGGAACATTATCTACAATTCCACACTAACTTTTGTACAGTCGGCTTCTTTATTTTCCATTTAACTCGAGAAATCTTTGGAGTCCATGCTGATTGCCAAGAGGCAGATTTGAGTTTTCAACAGCCATCTAATTCAATAGGAAGGACGGAATTATAGTTGATATTCTCCTGCCAATCACTGATTTTTGGTCTTTGTCCGGGCTGCGTCCTTTTGTGTTCTCTTCAGCAAGAGGCTATTATGTTATTGGCTTGTGGATTGTGCCTTTATGCAGGATGGATTCAACAGTCAAAGCCCAGTCAGGCATTGCACGGTTGTGCCAGCACATTCGAATGAATGTTTGTGTCACAATCGTGGAAATTAAATGCATGACAGTTTTTATGGCTGGCTTTTATGGGTGAAAACTATGATTGCAGGAGCGGAAATCCAACGAAAGGAAGTGAGCCAAAAATGTTGCGGATACGTGCTACACTACCCATCGACGGGCTACTGGGGGCGCACCAATGATTAATGTTTCATAGCAGATCATTCCGTAGGTTCGGCACGGAAGAGAATTCAACTTTGTGCTTTGAATTTTGGAAGAATTTAGGAGCTGCACATTTGGCACGGGTTGCTTATTAATGAGGCTGATGGATTCTGGCAAACAAGAAAGCAAGACCCTGTGCATGACCTCCTTTCAGACGATGAGGACAGCAAGGCCCTAAAGGGAAAAGAATGGGGTGAGGTCAAGGTCTGGCGAAAAAGGAAAATGATGGAATTAAAACTGCATCATGCTCGAATGTTAACCACAGCCAGAAGAAGTTATTTGTTCAGCAATGCTCATTTTACATGTGTATATACTGCATGTATGTTAAAATTTTATTTAAACATTCCCAATTCAGTTATGACATTTTTTTATGAATCTGGTTATTAAAATTGCTTGCATCATTACGGTAAGATTTTAGTTTGGAACTCGACTAGAAAGGTGAGGATATTTTCGCTTTTGACAGCTTTTTAAAATATCACAACGGATTATGAGCCTTCACCCCTCCCCAAAAGTTGGTACAGTCCCCTATAGACCAAAGAGGCACGTTCCTGGTATTTTCTGATTGTGGTACAGTAGCCATGTTTTTGCTTTGAATCATGTTTGATGAACCCCTAACCCCCCCCCCCCCACCCCCACACCCGAGACTTGGCAGAGCGCCTTCATATGATTTTTCCAAATGAATACACGTTTCTACCGTTAATAACATCAATTAAATGATTTGTTTGCTGGCAGAAAATCCTTGAGCTCATAAGTAGACCACAATCTTTTCCACCTTGGCAGACTGAACCAAACTGTTTTCTCTGAGCTCTTATTCGATATGATGAAAAGATTTACCTTGGACCATGTCATGTTAAAAGTGAAATAAAAAATGGCCTGGACTTTGCTAAAGCTTGAAATTCAATAAAAGTAGAACGTACATTTGGAATTGGCTTCTTAAATGGCTACTGAACATGATGATTTCTCAGAGTCGATATGCAAGTTATTATATAAGCTATTACAGCTACAAGTTATTTAAAAAAAAAAAAGAAATTGAAACCTCATATTTTTATTCGAGTTGAGGCTTCAACTAAATGGTTTGATTGAAGGCTGGAAAAACAAATGAGTGCACATTGATAAAACTTGAAACAAGCAAAGTAAGTTTTACAGGCAGAATAATTAGCTGAATTGAATATTGATGTTAGAATGAAGATATATGTTTTTTTGCTTTGCTCTACGTGTTGTATTGAGCTTCTAAAATGGACAGTCAGGAAGGCAAAATAGGAAACTGGAAAGGCCACATTTCTACAGTGTCATCTTTTGACTTCCCGAGAACGTGGCAGTCCCACACCAGCTCCCTGAAGACCTTGTGGGTGATAATCAGTCATTACTGCTCCCTCGCCGAATTATTTATTTCGCCGCATTCGCGCGATTCATCATTTATTTATGTGACAGTTGTTATCTATTATGTTGTTCCCTTCACATGACCAAGAATGGGCGATTTTACGCAACATTAGCCATCCGGCATCTGACTGTGACTCTGTGTTTCCTCCGCCAATCTGCAATTGCACGGGCGGTTAATTGGAAGATATTGATACTGATAACACGGTGGCTAATGGCTGGCATCATAAACAGAAAATATTATCCAACATGAAACTGTATACAAAACTATTTCGGCCGGCAATATAAATCTAGTCTGTCATCGGCAATCTTTCAGGAGCAAGCTCAGTGTTGAAAACACATACCACAAATGCTGGTTATAATATCAGAAATGATGAAGTCATCACTTTAACAGAGGTGGGCATCGTCAGTCCGTCAGTGAGCTTCTGTGGACCCAGTCCAGAATTATCACCAACTGCGCATACATTCACATTCACATCTCTGACACCTGCGTCTCGATACTCGACTCTAAGTCAAAGTGATCCTCCCAATATGTACAAACATGGATGCGTAGGCCGCTTTGAATCTCAATGTTCCCCAAACATGAAGAAAAACAGCAAAGCAGAAAATACGGCGATGGTGGAGGAGGTGGCAATCATGTTGTTATTAAGAAGGCAAAAATGGAAGGAGCGTAACAAGCGGCAGTTGTGTGCGTACCACTTTTCACAGTTGGTACTGCTCCACTTTGCCCGGAAGCTTCCAGGGGAGGGTACACAAGTAGAGCAGAAATGCGGTTTCAGAGAAAAGGATACCATCATTTCTAATATTTTTCCCCACTATCGTGGTTCATATGAAGCCCTGCTGTCTAAGCGTGATTGAGACATTCCAGCAAAGCGTCATCGTGCTCCCTTAATGGGCGTTGAGACGAGAATGGTAATAGGCGTCAGGGGCTGGCAGTAGCACAAGGCGCGTGTTTGTTCATAAATATCTCCGGCCGGCATTACTCCACTTGCTGTAGCACCATTATCATCAATCACGGCCTCTCCGTCCCACTTTAGAGCAGGCTCGCTGTGCGCCGTGCCCTTGCGCCTCCGAGTACATAAGAGGTGGGAGTCTGAAAGAATGTGTGCAAAGGGATTGTGACGCGATGGCCTGGCAGCTTGGAAACATCTCTTTCAAAAGCACCCCAGCTTTTCTTTTGGACATTGCCTGCACCGACGTGGAGCTTGAGAGCATGTTGAGAGCATGTTTCCCTTCCTTCTTCTTCCTTGGAGACAGGTGAGAGGTTAATAACTGGAAGGACACGGGATGGGTTTAGAGGAGCTTCCATCCGTCTCTGTCTGCCCGGCTGCTGTTATCGCTCTCTTTAGGAGGAGCCGAACAAGACGAGTTCCTAGCTGGGGGAAGATCCCGAAGAGATGACGAACGAGGGCCATTGTGTACTCTCTCACTTCGATTATCAGACACAAGACTTTTTTTTCTTTCTTCCACCTCGCGCCGTTATTTCAAGCGGCAGAACCTGATAAATGCCACACAATCTCTTTATTGCCGCCTCCCTTTCAAACATCCTTGACACGCTGCATTTGCAAAACTGCATGAATCTCGTTGATCCTGAACAAAATGCTTACATAACCATTGCGGTGCTAAGTGTTGGATCTTATCTAAGACCTTTTTTTTTTTTTTTTCCTCACAGCCAGGCTTTAGTGCATCTCGTCGAGTTTTCGCACCAAGTTTACCCCACCCTCTGTTAACTTGAACACACGAACAGTGTTTTGTAATTGCCTCGTCGTTGATGAGGAGAAAAGGCACCCTCACGGTGGTACTAATCAACAATATCCTCCTGCTGCACAACAAAAAAAGTCAGCTCCCGCGTTCAAATCTTAATCACAATCTCCACACGGTGAGGAGCATGTTACGCTTAATTAAATGAACTCTTCCTCGGTAGCACACCCACTTAGGACCCCACTTTCTCCCACAAGCTCTCAAAGCCCTAACGCCGGATGTGTGTGGAATTATCAAGCTCACCTCCCGAAGTTCCTTGGCCACATCTTTGAGCTCTCTGAGAATTCCTTCCAGCTGGTCAATCACCATCTTCATGTGGCTGCGGATGCGTTCTCTCGGGCTGGGGGTCTCAGAGGTGTCCCGGGCCGGAGCTCTGCTGAGGGACATCCTTCACAAGGTGACGTGGGGCCAGTGGCCAACAGGCTGAGGGCGTGGGGGAGCCGAGTCGGGGTCCATGTCTTTGGCTACGAGGAGCCTCAGTGCTACTGATCCGAACAGGGGGCCCGGCCACGCAGGGAGACCTCAACATCTTAAAAGCACCTGGACGACCAAAACACCTTTCCTCGCTCCGCACACCCGGCACTGGGTCACTCTCTGGCAGCGATGGCGTCCGTCCAAAACCGGGGAGAAAGTGAGCGCAGGAGAAGGCAAACACGATAAATCCATGGAAAATAGAAAAGGCAAAAAAAAAAAAAAAAGTGCCGAAGCTGTAATAAAAAAAAAAAAATCTTACATAATCACACTGAGCCAACTCATCTCATGTGTCAGTGCGTACAACTCAAATGGTTCTGGAGGAGATGCTATTTAAAACACGGTTCTTTACTTGGGAAAGAACTTTTGAAAAACATAGCGACATTGTACCATGCTGTAACAGTCCACACACCCACTTTCCTAGAGAAAGACGAATGCAACTTTTTTGGATGAAATACGTTGACTTGCCGATGGTTATGGAAAAAACGTGGATATTCCGTTTGACGTCAGAAGTCGTGTCAAAATCAACTTCGGAGCCCCGTTTCTTTGCGGATGACAACCTAATAATGACATCTTTCAGTTGTTGTCAGGGAGAGGATAGCTGGACCGATGCGGGTCTTTTCCTGGAGAATCCAATCTCCCTTCCCAATAGAAGGATTTATTCCAGGTGGCGTAGGATCTGGATGAATTCAATCTTAAACCTACGAAATTGCTCGTTGAGCGATATCACGGCGGATGAGAGACAGTTACAGGGGACTGGGAGTCAAATGAGCGACGACTCCCAGAATCTGAGTGTCACTCGATGCCCACAACAGTCCAGAGGGGTGTGACCCCCCCCCTCCCCCTCCCGACACACACACAAAAAAGAAAAAGTGACTCTCCTCTATCTCCCTCAGTTGTTGCTAAGGGAACCAGGTCTGCCTCTCCTTGCCATGATTGGATAATTATTTTACTTCTTATCCGTGCTGTATGTGGTCTCCTCTTCTTTCAGAGAGTCATCCAACAGGATGAGATAAATCCAAGCAAAGATTCCCGCTGGAGCCCCCGCGAATGAGAGATGTGATGCGTTTCCCTCCAGATCCGGGGCAACGCCGCTGCCACGGGGCGCACCGGACAACCGCACATGGCACCTGGACAGACAGGGAAGGAGGTTGGAAAGGAAAGCAATCACTTATTCTCCCGCTCTCTCTCTCTCTCGGCACCTTCGACATGCGACGGAGTGAACGGCGACGGAGAGCGGAAGGGATTAACTCGGAGCTGGTGTCAGAAAGCATCACCACACACTGATTTACCTTTTCCGTGCATCACGTTACTGTTGCTGTGCTCCGAGTAAATTGTCTCTGCACATCCTTGGCATTCGGAGCCAGCCACAGACAACGTCTTGTCTTTTGCACTTTCTCTACCACTCTCTCTCTCACTGGCACACACACACACACACACACACACACACACACACACACACACACACACACACACACACACACACACACACACAGTTTCCTCCCTTCCCCTACTTACTGTCTTGACAGAGAGAAGCGTCTATCTGCAGGGGTCTTTCGCTCGCAGGCTCATCAGGAAGAGGAAGATGAAGCTGTGGGGAGGACGGGCAGGAGGAGGCGAGAAAGAGCAAACCGGCAGTCTGTCGGATGAGCCCGAAGTGGCTGGAGAAGACGCCGCCGCCTCCGATCCTGTCAACGCCGCCGCGAGCGTCACTCCGATAACCGCGCCGCTGAAAACGAGCCACCAGTCACCCCCCCGCCCGCTGGCGTTCGCCTGCCGTCGCGAGGCAGCCGACAGACGGTCAAAGCTGCGAAAAAAGGCAAGCTGGGCTCAGATGACAGCTTCTCCTCACTCGTCTATTCGCTTCGTCTCATCGCACTGACCACCGAGCCTCCCCGAACCACTTCTCTCTCTCTCTCTCTCTCTACCTCTCTCTCTCTTTCACTCACTCTCTCCCCCGCCTTCTGACACGCTTGCTCTTTCTCCCGTCTCTCTGCCCCCTTCACCCTCGCAGTGTCCCCCCGGACTGCCGGATGGAGGCAAGCTGATGCCAGAGTTTATCGTGTGGCTCAGACTCGTGCCAGCACCACTCGGCTCTTCGCTTCCACTCGGCAGAGGAGGAGTCTGGCGCTTTTAAAGGCGCAGCTTCTCCGCCATCGCTCCTCTTCTGCCGGCATCGGACCTTCTCTCGCTTGCAACTCGTGAAGTTTTATCAAGTGTGTTGTGTCCTCAATAAATTGGGAGGAAGTCACGCCGCCTAGGCACGCGGTCGCAAGCTGGAGGGTGCGCAAAATCTCCCCCGGACGAAGGTTCAAGTACTTCGGACCTGGGAGTAGTGGAAGACAGGAAATGGCCTCTTGATTCGGAGGTTGAACTGTCCTCCTCCGAGCCGTTTTGGAAGTTCAAAAGCAGGGGTAGGGAACTCTGGTTCCTCAAACGATCGGATCAACAGCAAGCTCCGTAGCAGACTGAAACGATCATGATCAATCGAATCAGGTGTGTTGGAGGAGGGAGAGATCCAAAACAGGCAGGATATGGCTCTTGAGGAACCGGAGTTTCCTACCCCTGTTCCAAAGAGTGTCTTCTTCCTCAGCTGGATTTCCTTTACTGCCAGGCTAGAGAGTCTCGAAGAGAAGGATCTCTAAAATGTATTGGTATACAAAACAGGTTGTTGTTTTTATTACTGGTAGATAGCAACTGCCACATTCCCAAAACATGCACGCTTGGCGAATTGAAGACCTTTCTTCTGCCATTCAACACGCTCTCGCTCGCTTTGGGCCAATTGTGGCCCATTTCTAAAAGAACTCATCCTAAGAAATGAACCCAGTAGGCACTAAATCTGAACTGGGTAAACTGCTATTCGGTCTACTAATTATTTTCTAACATGAACTCGGAAAGAAGTGGCACTGTGGAGCATGTAAGCACATCTTGTATGCCTGCCTCATTGTCAAAGTTAGTTCTGGGTTTAAATCTCAGGTTAGCAAGTTCTCCCCATGCTTATGTTTTTCTTTCTTTTACCCTCCAAGCATTCACTGAAGCCTGGAAATTGTCCAAAGGCGTGAGTATAAATGGTTGTCTGTCTATGTACACCGGTGACCAGTCCAAGGGTGCGCCCCACTTCTCACCCAAAATCAGCAAGGATTGAATTCAAGAACATGTGTGAACTCAGAAGGGTTAACAGTTTGAAAACAGATAGTTGGGACACCCAATAATAAATTCAAGATCAATACACGCTACTTTCCAGCAGTCTTTGGGTTTGTTTGTGAGATAACTGAGCAGAACAGCCAGAGGCTCTGTGCATTCCTTAGCATAATTGCAAAGTGGGATTCAGGTTATGTGGATTTTCCATGCAGATTAGTTTGGTCTGGTGTCCTAGAATCGCAGATGTGATGCCGATGCTGTCAGGCTAATTGGAGGGGGATTTCATATTTTGCACTCAATCAAATCCCTACCTAGGTTTTCTTTGATGAATAAATAATCAAGGCATCCTCACACAAACAAAACTCAGATTCAAGGTTATGTTTGTCAAATGCATACAGCGTGTGATCGATCGAATTACATTGGTTGTCGACAAAATGTCCTCTGTTTTTTTTTTTTTTCCCCCACTCTACACGAGAGCAGCGTAACATTGCAGACAGGCTGCTCGTGTGACTCTGTGAGAGAAACAGGTGTCCTTGAGCATTTTTTTCCTCCGCACCTTCACGGCACCCACAGAGGAGGCTGCGTTCTTTGGCGCTTTTATGACAACCTTTTTCTTTTTTGCTCCACATTGCAAAACCTTTTTTTTTTTTTTTTTTGCTTTTCTTGCAATGTGTGTTGAGCAGAGCAACCCCTAATAGAGGGCGTTTATGACTAAAGACATCCCCGTGGAAAAGACCCAGGTGCATAGCATAGATAGCTTCACGCCAGTGGGACGGCTTCATGGGGGAAGGGAAATTGATTATTTCCCCCACGTAAAATCTTTTTATGTTAAGGTCATATAGCCTGGTGGGGTTTTTTTTTTGTTTGTTTGTTTTTTGCAAGGAATCTGGAGTGGATCCAGAATAATATGGCTTCCACTTAATATTTCCTTGGAATATTCGTGCCATGCCTTTTTTTATGGAATGTAATTTTTGTTGTTGTCGGATACGAGGCTCATAAATAGGCATAAAAGCGTCGAAAAAGACATTAGTGCACAAACACTGGGAACTGCTTTATTGGGAACCCATATAAAGCGGGTTAAGCCACATATGAATTTTTAACATCCGAGCCGATTTTTCAAACGTGACACCCTGCACATGACAGGGAATAACACAGCATGTGAGCTCTCGCAGCTCTTTTAAGTGTTTTCTCCGCATCACTAATTATGGTTGTCTTTCGAAACTTTTTGGATTTCTCAAGTCAAGAATAAGATATTTTAGTTCTTCACTTGATTTCAACCACTGCTGATTATCAGCCAGATAAAAAAAAAAGGTATCAACTTGGTATACCTTTATTAGAATTTTTTTGTTTTTAAACTAAGATAATTGAAACAATTTGGATGAAGTCTCATTTTATTGATGTCATTGCATTGCAGAGGGACTCTGGAATCAGCAGATATTCAAAGTCAAGTTACTCGGACTCGGAGTGAAAAAAAAAATGTGATCGGGGCATCCCTATAAATAAACATAACTATAATGTTAAATGCAATGTCATTAAATTGAAAAAGTAATACACACACTCGCATGCACACAAATGCCAAGCAGTCAAAGATTTTTTTTTTCCCCTCAAGATCTTGGTCCATTGCTTGTGGATCCACATATCGGTATATTTTCTGTCAATATCTCACACTCCGCTGGTATCTCACTCGAACGATCATTATCTGTTTCTCTTTCCTGCTCTGCGACTCTCCCTGAAAAGCAGTCTACCAAGTCATCTGACTCTATATGGCGCCATTGACTCGCCTCTCCTCAGCTCTCTCAACACCATCATCTGGCTCGGTCTCAACGTCTGCCTCATTGTTATTCGCCTTGATGATACAGAAATAGGATGAAATGTTCTCCTCTCTCTTCATTGTGAATGACAGACAAGACACAATGGAAAGCAATGGACAACATTTCAGCAACACAGTCGGTGGATAACATTGATTTTAACAGGCTATTGATGCTTGAGTGAGCCCCCTGTCTCCTTATCTTAAGTCGACAGTCTCAAACTTGGGTCTTAAACTGGACAGTGATTTCAAACTTCACTGGCAAATTGGGGCCGTTGTTAAATCCAGCTTCTTTCACCTTGGACAGCTGGCCAAAGTAAAACCTCTCCTCTCTCATGAACACTTTGAGACAGTAACTCATGCTTTCGTCACATCCCGGCCCGATTACTGCATTGTACTTTGGAGTCAGCCAATCCTCCATTAAGCGCCTCCAGCTGGTCCAGAATGCCGCTGCTCGCCTCTTGACTGGTACTCGTAAGAGGGAGCGCATAACTCCTACTATGGCATCCCTTCACTGGCTCCCCATAAATTTTAGAGTTATTTAAAATGTCCTATCATTTGTTTTCAAATCTCTAAATGACCTTGCGCCACCTTACCTCTCTGAGCTCATCCGCTCCTACACACCTGCCCGGCGCCTCAGGTCTGCGGACCAGACATTATTAGAAGTACCAAGAGCTAAACTGAGGCTCAGAGGGGATCGAGCCGTTTCCGTTGCTGGTCCCTCTCTCTGGAATGCCCTCCCACAAAACCCCGCCTCAAAACTCACTTGCATTCTTTGGCATTTGACTCAGCATGACCCAAATTATGATCTTAGTTATACTGTTTGGTGCTCTCTACCGTCTTTGTTACTGATTTGTTTCTTTACTGTTGTATATGTTAGTTGCTCCATGTACAGCACTTTGTGTGCAGCGATGGCTGTTTGAAAGTGCTCTATGAATACAGTTGAGTTGAAGTTTTTTTTGGTTGTTGGGTTTTGTTTTGTTTTTTTTTTTGTGGTAAGGTTTGTTCGCGACGGGTTGACAAACCCTCTCAGTAAAAGTGGCGATGGCGAACACAAGCACACCAACCATTTAACCATACAGTTTATGTCATTGGGCCAAAACTGACCTTTGAGAGGCAGCATGGTGCCACACGGCATTCAGGGTCCAGGAAAGTACACAGAAAAGAAGAGTACCGGTACCATAGTTGTCGAAGCATTTGAAAGAAAAGACAATTCACTCTTAGCACACCTCACACCGCAGGATAAAACGTTTAGGATAATCTTTCAGGGACATCCGAGAGTCAGGCCTTTGCCGACGTTGACCTCAAGAGGGGGAAACAATTTCATTTTTGTCGAACGTGTAGCTTAAATCAAATCACACAGGAAGGTTTTCATTCAGCAAGGCGAGGCAGTTGGATTTATACACAAGGCGACTCAATATGCTTCTATAAGCTTGCTTTAATAGAACCAGTGTCACCAAAAGCACGTTTGGATGCAGTTTTTCTTGATAAACATTTGCTATTTTTCCTTATGACCACCGCAGGTTCACATTCAAAGAACATTGACAACATTTAAACGCATTTACAACCAAAAGATTTAAAGGCATTCATAAGCAAAGTAAAGAAATGAATAGTAGCTTTCTAAAATTACTGACAGTGAAATGGAATTTAATTGCTTAAAGGTATAGGGGGTAAAAACAAAACAAAATGACAATTAAAAGCACTGACACTCCAAGCTGACCACTTGTGTGCAGCATAACACCTAAATCCCACTTCACCATGTTTACTTCTCTGGACTTCACTAATAGACCCGAGTCCACAGACATTTGAGCCCTGTTGGGCTTTATTTTATATTCAATTAGCATTTCTTTAATGCATTCGGGCTTGCAGTGGATAACTTCAAATAGCACAAACCTTCACTTTTTAAATCAATAATTGGATAAATAATGAACCGAGGATCTATACTCACATGATTGTTCTTTCACTTCACTAAAGTCACTGGGTTGGCAGTCACTGTTACAAAATGTCCAGAGGATTTGTTTTGTATTATAATGGGAACAGAGAGAGAGCGTGCCAACAATCAATATTGATGTTCTTCATCTAAGATGCAGCCTTTGATTACATGCGCAGACAGACTTTACGTCTCCAGTTTCTCTCAAGAATGAAAAATTATTTGAAGTATTCTTATTTTGTTGTTGTTTTTCTAAGCAGAACTGCATTACAGCGGAAGCTCCAGAGTCGACCATAATCTGCTCCTGATCTTGTTTCAGTGATGTCAAAACAAAGGCAATCGTGGAAATAGAAAATTTTCCTGCATGTGTCATACAATCCCCATCAGGAAAACAATATTGAAAAGTACCAGCATAGCTACTGTGCCTTTTTCCTATTATTTGCATAAAATGGCTTCACCGTACATGTAATTTTTGGACAATTTAAACATGAACAGCTATCCAAGTGTCAAAATAAGTTAATCACTGTTCAGTATCTTAGTCTATGAGAATGTGATTGAGGATCAGATTGTGGTTGCTTTCAGAGCCACGGACCAAAATGGTTGAAATCAGTACTGGTTTCTGTCGCCCAAAGGAAAAAAACGCATTTCAATGCCCCCCCCCCCCCCCACCC
>CAAKHF010009336.1:61415-73824 GCA_901007745.1 Hippocampus kuda
CAACCTCTCTAAGAAGCTAGAGTACCTTTATGCGTGCCCTTTGCCAAGCCCTATAAACAAGCCTAATAGAATTGCAGAGTGGTTGAGCTTCGACAGCTAACTGCATTCCCCCCCAGCCGAGCACTAACAAGCGCAGCAGCGTCTTTGTGAATCCATAACGAGTCGCACCGATATGGGTCATCTCTGCTGTGTCTCAACACACCTCCTTTCCAATTCTTTTCTTTTTTTTTTCTTTCCAAAATTAATATTTTGGACAGGCCACACCACGGTGTGTTACCGAGCCACCGTGGAGACTTCAGGACGTGGGGAAAAAAAGGCTACAGTTGATTTGGGGAGAAAATGAAAATGATTTTCTCCGTCCAAGTGCTCTGACACTATCACGCTCTCATCTATTTTAATAGGGAGTTCAATTTCCCAATTGTGGTGGTTTCTCTGGTCATGTATAAACAAGGTCATGGAACTTGATTGTAACCCAAACTAACACCAGGAGAGGTAAATTAAAAGGAAACTGGCCACAGCTCGGTTATGGTGAGGAAGCAATCCGGGTTCGACACCGAAATGGAACTACTCTTAAATTCTTGGGCAGCCTGCTACCAAAACAACATCTGCTATCTCGACCTTCCCCCGATGAAAGTATGCACGGAAGCTAGTCCCCCACCATCACCCCCTCCTTCATACACTCCCTTGTATCACCGTCTTCATTGTTTATGTCTTGTGACCTGTTGTAACTGTCATATGCTTGTGCAGGAGTTTTTTTTTTGCCTAACTCAAATGATCCTCAAAATGAAGATAGTTTGAGCGTGTTTTTTTTTCTCCCTCCCTTGTGGGTTCTTTCTGACTTCCAGGTTGAGTGAACACTGGCGCGTTTTGGCTGCCGCTGCACAACCCGTATTGTTTTGTGTTTTTTGTTATTGTAAAGTGTCCTTGGGTGTCTTGAAAGGCGCTTATAAATAAAATGTATTATTATTATTACAGGCACTTCACAGAAGAAAGCAATGATTTAGCTAGGAGTTCTTACTTAGGTTTAGCATATATGCTGTTAGCGACTTCCACCATAAAAGTGCTATTATGACTGTGAAACACACAAGAAAAGTGATGAAGAACTATTTTGGAATTTAGGCGTGAGTAAAAACTGTTCAAATGTTACATCGGGAGTGAAGAAAATTTGCAATTTGGGGTATTTATTTATTTGGGTGAACTTATTGACCTTATCCATATTTGTATTTATATTGCACTTAATTGAACTTATTGACCTTATCCATATTTGTATTTATATTGCACTTAATTGAACTGTGTTTTCTTTTCTCTTAAACTTTTCTCTTCTTTCTACCCACAATCTTGCTGCTGAAGGCTGTAAATTTCCCCAGTGTGGGACAAATAAAGGATATCTTATCTTATCTTATCTTACTTATGTTATCTTATTTTAGCAAAGAAACATAAAGTCCATGCACATCTTTTGCTTTCGTTGGCCACATAAAATACCAGAACGGACCCCTGGGCCTTGAGTTTGAGGCCTGTGCTTTCAAAGCAATGTGAATTGGAACAAAATAATTGGTATGGGCAGACATTCTTTTGAAGCAGGACCTGGAAACACTTTAGAGAAATAGCCGGAATCTTCCATTTTTAGAAAGATCGAGAGGAGTGGATGAAGAGACATATAGAAACAAAGAAAAAAAGACATTTCCGCAAAGAAAAAAGACATTTCCGCAAAGAAAAAAGACATTTCCGCGGCGCCGGCATTGGAACCTTTGCGAGAGATGTTGTGTTCACTCTTCCTCCTCCATAAGAATCCCAGAATTTCATCACCACAACTGAATGACTCGCAACTTAATTCGTAAGTGTCCAGAGAAATCTTTCACGGTGGCTTTTTCCAACAGATTCCTGTCCAGCAAAGAGGCCTGATATTGGCATTAAGGACCACGCGGCAGACTGCATCTTCATGCCCATTATGCAAATAGCACATGAGGCCAATTAATTAAAAAACATGACAGGGGGATCTTTCAGTGCATTTGCGTGTCGTTGAATCGTAATGACTTTAACATCTATTGAGAGTGAATGATGGTACATTGGTTTTATTTCTTATGCAGACGATAGACGTTAAGAAAGGAAACTGTTCACATTTAACTGTATCGCAAAGAATTGGTGACACACTGATGCATTCTCAACACCACGAACAGAGAGAAGAGTCCGTCTGAGGATCTGTTTTTGGTCAAATTCCTCAAGAGAAGTCATTAGTGGCTTCAGATATTTATGGAGGACTGGAGACGGGAGGGTGAATTTCAGGCAAAGGCGAAAGATGGAAGATTGCTTGGATAAAAAGTGCCAGTGCAAGTTTGAAAATGTCCTCTGATCTGGGGCTGAATTATTCAACTTGACCCCGATGCCTAGTTGCCACTCGTTTCGTTGCTTTGGGCAATAGGTTTTCGCTCTGTTAGATTGGAGATATGTGGGTGTCTTGATGCTCTCGACTAAACATTCCTTGCTTGAAAATTGGGAAGATTAATGATCATTAATGAGGATGTATTTTTTGTTAAAGGCTACTGGTTGGGGGAATTTACTGCCAAAACTTCCCATGTCAGTGTCCTACTAGGCGGAATAATGCTGCAAGAAGGAGTTGTACCATAATTTGGATGAAAGATTGAAGATTCAAGATGGTTGTCATTTGCAGAGGAAAAACATAAAGCACTGGAATATCTGACTCACTCCACTTATACGAAGAAAATAAATGATTACTAGAAAAAAAAAGCCTTCCTGTGTGGAGTTTGCATGTTCTCCCCGTGCTTGCGTGGGTTTTCTCCGGGTACTCCGGTTTCCTCGCACATTCCAAAAACATGCATGGGAGGCTGATTTTGTCAAAATTGTCCCTAGGTGCGAGTGTGAGTGCGAATGGTTGTTCGTTTCTGTGTGCCCAGCGATTGGCTGGCAACTGGTTCAGGGTGTCCTCACCTACTGCCCGAAGACAGCTGGGATTGGCTCCAGCACCCCCCACGACCCTAAGTGAGGATAAAGCAATTTGGAAAATGAATGACTGAATGAATGAATAGAAAAGAGCAATTTTAAAGGATTAAAGGTGAATGCTGAAGAGGAAAAGGGGCATCGTGCATAAGAACAATTTAAAAACAATGGTGAAAAAAAAAGAAAGAAATCACTTCAACAACATCCATGTGGAGTACGTCTCGCACCATTGGCGTCACACTTTCATTGTGTTTTTAAGCTAATGACAGCATAGCATTATTTTACAGTTCATAATAACACATTGCTTATCAACGAACAGACAAGTGTGTGCCTGTCGACTTCTGAGGGAAATTGAAACGACTTTAATGGGAGCATGGATTCATTGAAGGTAGTTCTGAATTTTGGAAATGGAACAATCATAAAAAAAAAAAAAAATCAATAAATCTCTTTAACTTCTTTGACTTTGTAGCGTAAGCCTTGTGCTCGTAGCATAACAGTGTTCTGATTAACGAGCTAACAAAAAAACATTGCATTATTTATTGGATAAAACAATTGCCTTGCTTACTTTGGAGGAGACAAACATTTTCCTGTTGATTTTTCGCCGAGAGCGCTTTGGGCAATTACATTATTTCCGCCCATTGCTTGTCACTGACTCATTACAGTCTTTTACCGTGTCGAGGTAGTCAGTAGCCTGCATCTTTTTTTTTTTGCCCCACCAGAGCCAGTCAAACCCTGTCCAGCAGAGGGATGAAATCATTCTCGGGACAAAGTACGTTATGACATGCGGCCTCTCCAATTGCAAATGAGGACTTCATTTGGGGAATGGGAGTCATCTAAATTCCCGGGAAATATGACCATGGTGGACATAGCTGTGTGGGTGAAGACCTTGTTAGGTTTCTGCTCCACGTTGGCCTTGTTAATCAAGTATAATTAAAAAAAAAAAAAAAAAACACCCCAAGCACTCAGTTGTGTTTGCATGCTTTATGTGCATATAAATATCACACATGTAGGCGCAATAAGCACATTAGCATGAATAAATTACGTTTTCCATGTATAGCAAGGAATCTAAATACGCCTCAAGACAATACATACAATGATTACGCTGCAGAGACAATGCGTGATGTAACACGAGACTTGTTTTCCATGTTCCTTCTACAAAAGGATACCTGACATGGCGGACAACGTAAATGGTTTTCAATCATGAAACTAAAAATGGAGCTTCTTGCAACAGAGCAGTGGAGTAGTAACAGAATTGTGCATTTGTCCTGGCTGCTAAGTACAAAAACCAATATTGAAAAAGGAAGAATGGAGTGGAGCGCCCATATTTTTCGGTGCAATAGGGCCTCTTGTATTATGCCCCGCCCCCATTTGATAACTACACAATCAGCCTGGTCTGATATGACTACGCTGCTGTGTAAAATTGAGTTACAGTATGTATATTATTGAGGAGTCCCCCTCCTTCCCCCCACACACACACAGACACACTTCCTCACAACTAAGGAATGTAAGCCCTTACTTGGTCTCTTATGCAAATAAGATTCATTGTCCACACTGTCTCCAATCTATTTTGAGAGCTACTGCTTGTAGCGATTATAAGATTGTTTTCAAAAAATCGATTCTGTTCACGTCTATTGGACAAATCAGCGCAGAGGAATCGAAAAAATGAGTAAAATGTATTTTGAACCATACATCCTGTGTGTCATGTTCGTAAAAAAAAAAATAATATTAATCATAATTAAAAAAAAAGAATAGAGCAACGCATCTCTGTATTACCCTCCAGTGTCTGTTTTGCACTGCCAGCTTTGGTGACAGTATGGAGGACAAGCTTTTGTGATTGTTGGAGCTTGATGCAGCGGCGGCGGTGACGAAGTGTCCGCGTTGGCAGGCATAACAAAACAGAGCGCACATTTACAGTGTGTCGCTCAAACGACGGCATCAGACTACGGATGAGAAGTCAGCAGGGGAATTGGCAAAATGGGGATGGGGGGTAGTCAAACATTAGTTCATTTACATAGGCCCAAAGTTACAGAAAGGTTGTTGGAGATGCCTTTAACGCACTTTGAAGAACTGCATGGCAGGCATTTTTTTTTTTTTTTTATGAAACAGAGCTTTCATGCCATTCTTTGCAGGCAGCGTAACATCCACTACGTCTCGCTTGCTCTTCGTCACATGTCGACAAAGCTAACAAGCTCGGCGGGTTGCCAAGAGTGCCTCACGGTGTGTTGTCGTTTCAGATGAGGTGTGTACACTACCTGAACGCACGGGGTAGACATGAGGGTCTCCCTGCGTGGTGCTAATGACGGCGTAAATAATGCAAAGAATGATAAAAGTGCAAAGGAGTATGTCAGGGGAAAACTGCTGACTAGGTCGTAATGGCTGAAAGGCATTCCTTTGGAAACTTATATGGTGGTCTATTGTTTCACGGGGGGCCTTTATTTGAACAAATGTAATTTCCTGTGCAAACAGTGTATCATAAAGTACATACCATGACCATTCTCCACAATAAATAACTGTCTATCTATCTATCTATCTATCTATCGATCGATCGATCTATCTATCTATCTATCTATCTATCTATCTATCTATCTATCTATCTATCTATCTATCTATCTATCTATCTATCTATCTCCAAAAGAAATCTACTTTCAGAAGTTGAACGATTTTTTTTAAATTATTTGCATTTTTTTGTGTCTTTTTGTCTGCTTCAAAAAAAAATCACAACATATTTTTTATTGGCCAATGAATTCAGGAGTTGGATTGTAATTATGATCACCTGGCTTTATTTATTTATATGAAAGTCATGCTTAGATGGGCTTGAAACAGTGATTGATCCAAGTATAACTTTCCCACTGTGTTTGAATAGCAATGGAACTGTCATTAACCGAAGACCTCCCTGTCGTCATCTTTTGATGATAGACTCATATGCTTTCAATTTACAATAAAAATTTTAAAAAATTGAACTCATTGGTCCAGTACTTTCAGAGGGCAGTATTTAAAAAGACATTTAAAAAAAAATTTGTCACATCCAGATGGATTGCTTCGTTGAATACGCAGACGTAACTTCCTTTGTGGGACTGAAGTTTGTATTTTTAGATGTGCAACCCAAACATTAAGAAAGACTCATCTTCTTTTCTGTGGGAGATGAAGAAGCGGAGGAAGGAAGAAAGAGTGAGGACAGAAGTGGTACAGAGTTCCATTATGCATGGTTGCTGCAGGCAGCCCGTGATGACTTGGAAGTGCATGAAGGCCACAGCTGCGAGGAATATCAATAGGGAGACAACAGGGTGATTGTTCGACAGTCTGAGGCGGTTTTTACGTGGGTGGATGCGTTGTGGAGAAGTTGATTTCCGACGCCTATCGCACACGGGTACACTCCAACACACCTACGTCCGTGATACCATATAATCCCAGCTCATACCTCGCCCTTTATTAACCCTCTTGTGGACACCCCTCCACCCCCCGCCTCCCTCCCCTTCCGTAAAATCTCCAGCCTAACACTAATATTCACCATCATCCGTCAATCAGTCCAGGCCTGTTGCATTGCAAAAACACTGCTCCCACCCCGATCCCCTGGAACGGCTCCCTACCACCCACACCTCCTGCCCAGCTGTCTCACTGAACGGCCAATGATGAGATGTGACAGCCAAGGACGGCCCAGTGCTCTAACAGCCTTGGAATTCAGTCACCATGCAAAGTAGCTGCAAAGCCACAAGGAAAAAGGACAACTCCATCAGTGTCTATCTGCTCACACCCAGGCACGTGGCAATAAATGCATTGCGGGCTAAATCTGTTTCTGTATTATGGGAACACAAACCTCACTGTGATGGTTAGATTTAATGAGGGAGTCAGGCTAAAAAAACATGAAGAGGAAATGTGACTGGTTCAGTTACGGTCAACTTTTCAGATGTTACATGGAAAGCAGCAGACTAAGTCAAGAATTTTCACAATTTAAAACAGCTCCCGTGCCTCTTCAAGGCGACATATGAGAAATTCATTTTTCAGACAAATAGTTAAGCTTCAAGAGTGCCTGCTGACCCATCTAGTGTGAAATTAAACAATCAAGGAGGCAAAATCTGCCGATTAATAAACATGTCTCCGAAGAAATTTCACTTTCCGGAAGCATGGAAAAAACTCCTCGCAAAGGCACCATCATGTAAAAATGTCCACATACCCAACAGGTGTGACAACCCTGCTGGCATGTCGAAGTTAAATGGTAAACAGTAAACAGCAATTTTTTTTTAACATTTTTTTTTTTAAATCAGAGACACAAACTTTTGTTCCATGTTTTTTTTTTGCACTGATTCTGAATCTTCCTTTTGTTTTTTACTCTAACACATCAATTTTCATCATAATAATAAAAAATTATCAGAACAATTTGTATATGCATATATTCAGTAATACTTCTGAATTGAGTACAGCAAAAGGTGTTTTTTTTTTTGGGGAACACCATGGCGATAAGTGACGTATGGTAAGATCAGTATTGCGCAAGCTTTTATAGGTCAATTTTTTTAAAAAAATGAACAAACAAAAAAATATATTAAAAAAATGATGTGCTAGTTGAAAGTTAAGAAATTTAAAAAATATGTGTCAAAAATACCTTAAGGGACACATAAAGCAATCTCTGATTAAAATTTCCTGTTGACCAGTGTAATAAGCACATACTTGATTGCTGAGGCAAGTTTACGACGTGTTAGCGGTCGGGGGCTAGTTGTGTGTGGGGACGTGTACATGTGGCACATACACACTGTGTAGCGTACTGCTCCTAGTTGTCATGGTAACAAAAGCCGGGCTCACCGGAAAATTAGGCCTTGTACTTTTCCTCGTGGAGGCGGCACTTTATTATCAAGCTGCCGTGTTAATTTCTGTGCGGATCTGTGCATGTGGTGAATGAAGCGGATGCATCGATCCACGCAAACGCCTCAAGGAATGGCAACACAGTGGCAACCAACCGCACACATTTGCATTGTTTGCTGTAAACTGACATCCGAAGTCAATAAACACTTCTAAACAAGTGAAATGCTGGAGCCCTTGGACTGAGTTTGCCGCTGTTAAATGTGCACGTGCATTCCAGTGACACTCATTCAATTTAGAACCCCGCCGATGCAGAAGCATGATGGATTGGTGAAAAGATTAAACTTGCACTTGGATTTAAAAATGAAAAACAGGTCACAAATCTAATCAAGGAGGAGAATCAGACCTCAAACGGAGACAATTTAATGCGGATGCCCAATAGGAGGTGACATAACAGACAATCTGAGAGTGAGAACGCAATAAATTACACGGATAAGGACACAGACGTTTGTTTGTTTCCCTGTGCCCTAATGGGATTTGGCGTTGAATTTGCACTTGCTCAATAGAGTGAGATTGTTACTTTTAAGCCGGCACTCACTGGGATGCAGGGGAATTGATGATGCAGAGTTAAATGGCTCAATCCGCAAACATTTGCATTTGCTTTCAGGACAATTTAAGCGGACGTTTTATGCGACACTTAATTGGAGCCATGCGGAATTTAAAGCGAAAAGGATAGAACTGCGCAGCGATAGAATAGTTGGAATGGAGGACAGTGGGGGGGGCCGTAGTAAATGTGACGCATCCTCAGGCGACCCTCCACAGTTGCCCCAATCCTGAGATATCTCAGAGGCTGGGATACTTCCAGACAACGTTGCGTGTTTGGGAGGACTTCATAAACTTTGGTGAGCGCCCGGCAGTTGCTAGCCCCCTGAGGCACAAAAAAACCCCCAAAAAACAAAAGCATGAGGGCTAGGGACGCTTGGCCTCTTTTGAGGCGCTGAGACCTTCAGGGCTAAAACACCAAGCAGCAGACAATGATGTCCTTTAACCATCGCTATTTTCAAAGCCGATTAGAGTACGCGGGTAGGCCTAGGAGGACTAACTATATCATCCCTGTCCATGTGGAGACAGATTTTCTCAGCCAGGCCTCCAAACACAAAGTGACAGAGCTCCGAGCGATGCTGCTAAAATTACACCAGGCGCACATCGGGCAACTTTGCGGCCGCATAGAGCGGTTACCCTTCGAGGGGCCGGCGACGGGGGGGGTGTGGTGGGGGTTGCTTTATTGCCTCGATCAATCAGTCCATATATTGACATGTAAAAATGGTTGCCAACAAAAAGCACAAGCGGTGTCGTTTTTGGGTCAAATTGTCAGCAGGAAGCGGAAAGTTATTCAAGTCCTTGTCAGACAAAATGACAAATGTGCACAATCAAGAGAATCGCAACTGAGGTAATAGCCAAGTTTTATATTTGAGTTGGATGGAGTCATTTTTCACTGACACCTCAAGTCGACTGTCACTCACGGATGCCTCAAACAAAAGCGGATGTGGAAATAGCCACAAATGCTCTCCGCCTGTTCATTTTGCCCGCCAAGCTGAAGCTTCTGCTGAGCGAATCTGTCGAGCTGATTGTCTCACTATCTGTTTGTTTATCTCATTTGTCTGCTCAATGTACAGTAGCCATCTGAAAATACCAAGTGAAATTTGAAAAGGTGAGGGACGTGAGATCCTTGTATTTTGTCTTCTTGTGGCTCAGTTACGCACCGTTATTCGGAACGAAAATAGCTCAAGTCTTCGCATCGACTTCCATTGCGTGGGAGTGAGCGCTTGGCGCTTAATCAGCAAGAAGGCAAAGCGTATATTTGTTGAGAATAAAAACGACAATAGCAAAAGTGATACCCATAACATTCTTTTTGAAAAGAAGGCAAAAATAGAAGCAATTTGCTCTCTGTTTGTGGTGATTTTTTTTCTTTTCTTCAGATGATGACAAATGCCTCTTACAATACTTTCACTAATGTCTACGACTTGCCCTGTGACTTTCATTGGCACTGTAATATTTGGACAAAAAAAAATGCAGTGGGCAGACAAAAGGCTTGGTGCGTATGTGCATCCAACGTAGAATATAGAAAAAAAACCTTTTTGGAGATCCAAAAAGGCACAAGTGTCCCAATTTGCGGTTGATTATCTTCATATGTTAAAAAGAAGTAAAAGGATTGGTTGTCTCGCTGCATGTTTTCAAACGACGCTTCTAAAAAGGCAAAAACAGTCATGGAGTCGGTTGTCTCCAGATTGCAGTGAAATACATGTCAATTAAATTGTCCCGTGTGAAAGTCATTCAACAGCCGTACTTTCCTCCAAGAAATGTTGGCTTGTTCTTGACATAATGCCCTCCAGCCATGTTGGCCATCCAGTTACTTGAAGCACAGGCTGTGATGAGATACTGTCTATAAATTCTCACCGCGGCCACTGTAGAACCAATTGTGACACTAAATGACGAGTGGCCAGATGCTAAGAAAAGGGTCAACGCTAATAAGGACTCAAAAAATTGACATCGCTCGCCTGACAGAGTTGTAGCCACTTTTGAGTAAAACTCATTTCAATGTATATTTGATCCCTTGCAGAGGTCCTTCGTGTCCTAAACAATACCAACAAACTAGTGTCCTCTACATGGCATTTAATTCCACCTGCAATATTCCTTGTACTGTTTATAGTTTGTGGCATAGAGAGTGCAGGTGTGTTCATTTCTTGTGAGAAATATTGCCGTAATGTTTGGCATTTCATTTGAGATTTCCATCCATCAATCGGCCGCTGTATAATTAATGATGTGTGTATTTTTCCGCTGCACTGCAGGTCATGTTGCTATTTGCATTGAATCTTGATGCACTTTTTCTTTAAGCCACTGTGTATTGCATTCATTGGGCGACCGCTACGTGATATATAAACATGATATATAAACATGGAGCCTACCAAAATAAAGTTTGGACTCTCTTCTTTCAGCAGAAAAAGAAAATTGGTTTCTATCTTTTTCCATTCTTCAGTAATCGGCATTACAAAATGGCTAGGTTTCATGAAAATGGCGATTCCTGGGCAAAAAACAGAGAAAAAGAGTTTTTTGTAAAAGCATACATTTCAAGCACGTGAGGCACCACTGCCACCTACTGGTCGCTTTTTTACATGATTTACAATGCAAACGGTTTATTCTCATCCACAAATTGGATCAGACCCTCCTCCTCTCTATGACGCAAAAAAAAACAAAAAGACTTAGACGTACAAGTACGTCCTTGGTAGGCAAGTCCTAATTTGAAAAAGACGTACAAGTACGTCTTGTGGAATGAAAGAGTTAAAAAGTAGGCCTATTAAGATGATGTATCTGTTTTGTTTTTTTTTTATTTTGTTTTGGCAAGATGATTGATTAGATGATTGCATTTGGATAACGAATCATGTATGATAGATACTCGTACAGTGTAGCCCCTGCTTGTTGAGGATTCAGGCACGTAGGATACCTTTACGGTGATGTAGCTGTCAACAGCAAATGTTGTCTTTTTGTGAGAGTAATAGTGTTTTGTTGCGGTGCCACCAATTGCCCATTCAGCGGCGCATTATGCCCATCATCTTATTACGGTTGGACTTTTAAAGCCCTAGGAAATAATACACATAATGAGTGGAGTGCACGGTCAACAAAAAGAAAAGGGGCACAACTCATAGGAGCTGTTTAAAACGCATTGCTGAAGTTCCTCTGGAGCTTGGAACAGCGCATTGTCTTTGACACAAGAATCCATCTGGCAGAATCTTATAGAAAGAACAAACACTCCTACGCACCGAGGCCACTGAGATTGAATGTCTTGCCAGTCAGTCAAGCCAGGTTGAGCAACGTACGTCAGGCAATTTCTCTTCTTACTAAAAAAAGTGCTTTCCTCAGGAGATTTCCATTGCCAGCTGAAGAGGAACGCGGCCATCGCCGCATTCTGCGGCCCCAGAGGAAGGCATTTAAATGAGGCGGACACATCTGTGTTTGCTCGGACACGGGGAGTTGATCTCGCTACGAGCCATGGAGCCCAAGGCCGGGATGATGAGCTTGTGAGGTCTGCGTTCAGCTCGGCCGCCTCCTCGCCGACTTCAATCAGATTCTCGGTTGGAGGAAAACAATTTGCATGTCACGCCCCACCGGTCAAGTCTCCTATTTTGTTAAAGCTTTTTTAGGGGTGTTCCCATTGCGGGGGGTTACCTCGGTGTTCAACATCTTTCATATAGACTCCATCTTCAACTTGTTAAAATGATACAAAATGGGCGGATTTTGAATATTTAGTTAGATTTGAGGGTGCGTTTTCATTTGTGGATGACCGATTTATAAATGAGTCACTTTCAGAAGATTGGATTTGGCTTTTTGGAAAAACGTCCTTCAAGTATCAAGTACATCTTTATTGTCAAATGTGCACATACAGCACAGATGAAATTTCCTTCCTCTTAAACAGACAACAGACAACAAGAGGAGCCGCTGCGGGTGCCCGCGCCGCCATCAAAAGAACACTTAACATAGAATAGGCTTCATAATAGCCCTTTTGCCTGTAAATGGAAAAATCTATCTTCTTTGTCCCCTCAATAAACAACACAATTGTTTAGGGGGGGGGGGGGGGGGTCCCCCCAAAAAAAAAAACCTGTCAAAT
>CAAKHF010009337.1:2536-35218 GCA_901007745.1 Hippocampus kuda
GAGCATTCACACGCGTTGACAAGCGTGTAGTGTAACACTACCAAGACAACACACACACACACACACACACACACACACACACACACACACACACACACACACACACACACACACACACACACACACACACACACACAGATATTTCCACCGAGAGTTGTGAGTCTCCTTCCCCAAACCAGATGTCTGCCTTCGTACCGGGACAGACTTGTCAGAGGGGGCAGAGGGCCATCCAGACAGCCGGGAAGTACAAAACCGGTGATGTATGCTAACTGCTAGCTTATCTAATGAGCTACACTGCCGTTCTAAACTCTTCAAGTCATTTTTAATGTGATTACGTGACCTGGGAGACATGTTATACAAACACTAATCCTTGATTCTTTTGTGAGTGTTAGCCACATGAATAACAGAACCATTAAAAGTGTGCGTTTAAACGTTGAAAGATAGCATCAATGTTTGGCCCAGGTGCTCAGTGAGTAAGTTCAGTCAGTGTATCATTATTGATGAGTTGCTTGCTTCTTTCCGAGGTTCTTGCTGATGGCCGTGTCAGAGGTGACATCTTCCTCCGGTGTAAGAACACGATGACCTGACCGAGAAACGGATGAGCGGGAAATGGTGGAGAAGAACTCGCTGAGTCACTGAAGTTGAAAGGAACATGGAAAGTGAGAGGTGGGTGAATGCAACCATCAAAGGGTGCTGCGGCAGTTGGAGGAGAGTGAAAGATTAAGAGAGGAAGGGAGATCAAGCGTGGAGAGATGGGCAAGGAGGGGTAGTTTTATATAAAATGGACTCTGTGTCACAGTGAGGCTTGTTAACGGCATCCCGTTTCAAAAGATTCTGGACAACTAGATAAAGAAAGTGGCTGGCTTTTTTTGCAAGGCTGGCGATAATTGCGAGCGGGTTGCATTCATTGTCGGTGTTCTCCTTTTCAAGATTTGTTGACAATAGTCAAGGTCCAAATCCAAAGTTCTGAAACAGAAGGAGAACAAAAGTAGAGAAGCACAATAAACATGAACAAAACACCTGAAGCTAATGGAAGAGAAATTATGAAAACATCAACAAGCTTCGCAGGGCAACTGTTCTCTCTTTCAATTGCAAAAGTTCAGCTTTTTGTAGTGAAGGTTCGACAACATTCAGTGACATTCATCGTCTTCAGTGAGGCTAACACAATTCATTTTTACAATTCAGTCAGCCACTCACGCCCACGCACCAGGCGATTGACCCTCGCGCACCTACCAACTCGCCGCAATGGAAAAACTGCAACACCTTGTGGTTTTTTGTTTTTTTGTTTTTTTTAATCTGGAAGTTATGCTATGAGGTGCCACCTACTGTATAATGTGCTGTATTGGTTTTTTTGATTGAACTACAAACACCTTGGTCCGATTGTCAACGACGATACCAATTGTAGTACAGTATAAGAGTCATATTTTATAATAAAAATATAATATAAAAATATAAAAATATATTAAAAATATAAAAAATATAAAAAATATATAATAAGAGTCATATTTTATAATCAAAATGGCACTGGAAGTATTCTGCTAAAGCAAAACACGTGTGTCTTTAAATTGCTCCAAAAATAAAAGGAAGACTTGGAGTTACATTGAGCTGTTTAAGTGTTAACTTGATTTTCTTTTCTTTCTTTTTTTTTAAGATATACACACACACACGAAAATGTAACTTTGTTGCGATAGCTCATGGCATTTTTTTTTTTTTTTTTTGCTTATCTGTTACATCTGCAATGCCGTGCAAATCAAATTTCAAATCGTGGCAAGACTCACGAAAACTCGTTGCAAAGCAGTGTGTGACATTTCACTTGCCTTGTGCGAGCAAAGTGGTCCCACGGGCAGCAACCACACCCCACCGATGGATTTGTTTTCCTCATTTTGTCCGGTTTGCTTGATTTGACTCGCCCCTGATCGTCGCTGTCTGTCTTGGCCTTCCACTTTGTACAACCTGCCACCACAATTATAAACATACAGGCCGTTGAAATACAAAGTCATGGTAAGAGCTGAGCAGCATTATCTTTGTAAAGACAAACTATTGGATGAAGTTCTTGTGTTGGAAAAAATTCTGTATTATTAATTACTGGAAATTACGCACCCGTCCACAGTTAAGAAGTTGACATTCTTTCTCTCAGGCTTGCCACTGTACCAATCACGTTGGGTTTCATAAAGACCAACAACAGATGATGGAGAACACCTGCTGCCTGACCTCCCCAGTGTGTCTTCAATTTGTTGGATAGCATAGGAAAAACAAATGGGTGGTGATTCATCAAAAAAAAAACAACTTTGCAGCTTGAATACAGCATTGAAACTATTTAGCACATGCAAACACTCATTGCTCGACAAAGGCTAAATCATAACTGCACTAAAGGACAATAGGGCATATTCCAGCCAGACCTTTGAAATGAATGAAGTCTTATTGACTTGAATGCAAACCTGTAACTTCTTTTTGCACATACTTATTTTGAATATGCCTTTTAGGGTGTTCTGTTTTAGGACCGAAAGTTGCAAAAACTAAAGAAAAGGAAAATGTTAGGTTTATTTGAACCCTTATGAAGTACTAAGGTCTCGTGATAACTGTTCGCTCTCGTGGCGTTGTTGTGTGACTTTGCGACATATTGCAATTCTGGAAAGGTTTGCTCACTTTCCAAATCATGTGACTGTAAGTTGCACAGGTACAACGTAGTTTGGAACACCTGCGTGTGACGTTGTACCGGTAAGTCCATTCTCAATGCCGTTTGGCTGTCGCCGAAGACTCAGATGGACCGGGGTTGGTCTGAAATACTGACGGCAGCTCACTGATGGACATTCCGGACTGACAATGCCCACTTGTGGTTATTTCGCCTTTTGGTACTGCATTGTGTCCTTGTTGTGGATGCACCCCGCCTGCTGCCCGAAGACAGCTGGGGTAGGCTCTAGCACGCCCGCGACCTTGCAATTGCTACTCTCGAATATATCATTTTTGGGGAAAATAACTGTTTCCTTCCATTAAACGCCTAAAAAAAAGCTTATCATACCGCTTACAGAAAACTCTCGAGGCTTTAAAAGCTACTTACTTTTAAACCGCTGTCTACCTTGAAACCATTATCTGGCTAATGCCCACTAAGTAACCCCTTCAACGGCTTGATGTAATCTCTGAACCCAATATTTCTTTCCAAAAACAAAGTCTATCGTATCTCATCATGCTGCATGTCCTAAAACAAACAATCTTGACAAAATAAGACCATTGTCATTGTGATGGCTCGCACTGAAAAACCCATCAATCCGTCATGCTTTGCAGGGCCATGTGTCACATCCCAGCTGAGTTAGGGTGAGAGGTGGCGTACATCATGGAAAGATGACCTGTCAATCACAATACTGATTCACAAAAACACATTCGCACCGTGGACAATGTGAAGTTTTAAATAAACCTACATTTTGGGGGAGTATGTGTGTGTGTGAGGAATCTGGAATATGAGAAGGTGTAAGGTCTTGATGAGGAGGCTTAATTTAGTTATTTTGTTATCAAAATACCAACAACAATAAATAATGTGGGCAATTTAGGTGTATGAGTCAGCCGTTGGAAGCAGTCCTTTTTTTAATCACTGCTCACAGCATAAATGGCACTTTCAGATTTTAAAAACCTTTCATTTTCAGCCAAGAAAGAGCAGTGATGAAGCGAGTTCTTTTCTACTGCTGCCAACAAATATTTTGCTCTTCACCTCTCCCAAAACCAAAACGGCACTTAACAAACTTAACAGCGCATTTATTCTCGTCATTTTAACTTGTAATCCTACATTCTTGCTAAGGCTAATTAGCAGTTGTCACTTGCCAGACAGTGTGGATTTTGATGATCATTTTTGTCCACACAGTTTCAGAAAACAACCACTGCTGAGTTTTCCTACATAAAAAATACATTTGAGTGTTGTTCTCAAAGATATCAGATGTTGCATCACTCAGCCCAAAAGATGTTGTGGTTGAAAAAGCCTAAAAACAAAGCCAAGTTGTGTTTTTAAAGACTAACAGCTCTAGTTTTTCATGAGCGGTGTAGAGCCCAGACTGGCGGATCTGCGAGACTGGGGCTGCGCCGCTGTGGGTGTGGTCACAGGTGATTTCAAGCATGACTAAGCAGATCCTTTCAATCAGTTTAAACGCGGTTGCGTAGTCGCACACTAGACTCTCGAGATTGTGGCAGGACATCCGCGCCGTGATTTGCCCCCCACCCCACCTGATCATTTACGTGCCCCACACCCGCCCGGTGGAAGTAGAGCATTTAGCAAAAAAATACAATCGTTTCGAAGATTTGATGCTCGCTGTTCACATATTTATGATTGAAATATGTCAGAGCTGTTGGACCTGATTTGAGCAGGCGTAAGAGACGGTGACATGTTTAAGGCCTTGTGCGTACTGCGCGTAGTATATTGAAATAGGCGGCAGCCACTCAAGGTTGACTGAGTTTTGGTTCATAGAGTTGGCGAGCAGATTCCTCTATTTGTCTGTCCAAATATGTACCAAGGCCTTAAGGGCATATTTTCCCTCCTTGCTCTTCTGACTCTGTTTGAATTAGTGGGTCATGTTCCTTTCAACGCCTCACTCTTAAACCAGCTAATCCACGGAGCCGCAGAGAGCACGATGGCAAGATGACATCATCTTTTCTTCGTTTTCTTTCATCTGTCATGATTGCTAAACTTCCTCTCACAAGTATCGAGTGGTAATGTCTGTCGTTAATACTTTTTAATGGGCAACAACTATATTTGGTAACAAAAGTGGATGCTCAAATTGAGCCCTGCCTTCCCTCCCTGCGAGGTAGTAGAATGAAGAATAGGTAATTATGTAGAAAAAAAAAATCATTAGTCAATTCTCGCTCAAACGATCTCAAATTTTAATAAAATGGGTTTAATGTTCAACAGGTTTTTTTTTTGTGTGCGTGTTAGTTTGCTGTTTTACTTTTGATTCAGGGTGAAGAATAACATTCACTGGCAATGAAAAAGCTTGTTACATGATGTTCCATCACAATCAAACTAAAGTGTGCAATGTGCCTTTTCCAGGAAATTCCGCAAAATAAAAATATTTTTTATAAACTGGATAGCATGCCTAGTTACGGGGGTGCGCATGTTGAACATTTGTAAAGCTCAGTTATAAAATCCTTTTTTTATTATTATTATTATTTTTGGCATTGTTTCGTGACCCTTATTGAACCAAGACACCCACCACCCCGCCAGCCTTTGTGGTGGGTCCTCATTCTGACACAAAATAAACTCTGGTGGTCATTTAACACATCCTCTTGCACATCATCGTCTTCATCCTCACAGTCACCCTTTGCCATTTCACATCTCCACATGTCCGACGCGGACATGTGGCCCCTCTCACACACACACGCCACCGCTTGGCTGGTACACACGCACGCATCGACAAACACACAAGGGACACCAAGCACCAGTTGTGAGTTGACTCAGATCCCCTCCGGTTTGCTGACTCAGAACGCCATCCTGTTAAATTTCTGATGGTGTTGCCTGCGCTCCCGGCAGCCTGTCATCCGCGTACAAAGACACACACTAGCGTTGATTTGCCCAGATTAATCTCCTTGTGCACTGCATCACGCTGACATGCACACAGATCATTAAGGACGCTTGAATACGTCCACGCCAGTGTCTGTTTAGCGCTCGTAAATTCACGCAAGAGCAGAGGCAGAGATTAAATGTATGCAGATCCGACTTTTCCATCACAGTTGATTTCTCAGCAACCTCCTTGCCAAAAGAGGCATGCAATGGTTTGGACTCATTGCTGGGTTGCCATGGATACAACACTGAAATTGAACATCCTTAAAAAAAAAAAGCCATTTAATTTATTAAAATGCTACAAGCATAAGATTACACATGCAATATTTCTCAACAGTGTCCAAACTGAGCATTATCTTTGCCAAGACAGAATTTGTTGATACAACTCGTATATTAAATCTCACTAGGTTGTGCAGGTGTTCCTAATATTGTGACTAATGAGAGACATTCCTGTATATGCAACCAGCTACATATTTAATGAAGTGCAGGAAGCGGTTTCACTCTCGAGACCACTTTCAATAGTTGTTTAATTTAACAGCTCCCCACATAGTAAAGTTCGAACTAAACAGAAAATGGTAGTCCAACTTGTACATAAGCTTGCTCAGCAAATTAGAGCTCAGGACTAAGCATATAAATAGGATGCACTAAAAAGTATCCACAGGCCGGGGAAGGGAAACGCTGCAGAATGAAGCAATTCATAGTGTTTTTTTTTTTAAATTATTGTTTTTTTTTAGGATGAGACAGACGAGCTAAAATCAATATTGTAAAACGGTACTGATGAGTAAACCACTAGCCGTAATGTCATTAATCAATGTATTCTGTTTCGACACATTGTTAGGAAATCTTTTCATTCAAGGAAAACAAACAGAACTGTATTGATGTATTTATTTATTTTTTCTCAGGCAATAAATAATACAAATGGTTTTCTTTCACCAAATGGCTGACCACCATTCTCTGCCTAAAAATGGCAACAAAGGATTCAGGATTTGGCGGAAAGTCTTACAGGTTGGGGTCAGGGATTTGCCGTTATGTTTTAGTATTGAGACTGGTGTTTGAGGTTAACATTAGGGGTTAGGAATTTGATTTTTGGGTTTAGAGTTTGCTCAAAACTGCAACATGATTCAGTTATTTCTCTACAGTCCACTTGTTCCAAGTAGCCTCTTTAACTCCCATAAAAACACAGGCTTGTGTGTCAAGACCTATCACTGGGGAGTCTAAAAATGTGTCTCCTTGTCGTCCTCTCAGATGTATCTCTTCTTTTTATTCCCGCCCTCTGTAGCTTTTATGCTGTCTCAAACCTTTTAGCACTTGCATGAGACCTAATTTTCCCTGTGATAAAGAATTAAGACGGCACAGCTGTGCTGTCACAGAGTCCTACAAATTTAATCTCCTGCAGAAATCGGGGGGGAAACAAGCGTTGGACTTTTGTTTAATCAGGAAGGGGATTCAATGTTATTTGGCTAGCATCATTGAGGCTTCTCACGAACGCAGCTCATATTTTATGTGTTAAACTCGAGGCCCGTGGGCCACATACAGTGATACCTCGGCTGACGAACGCTTCCGCTTACGAACTTTTCGCCTCACGAACATTAAATTCGCGAGCATATAGTCTCGGCGGACGAACTAGTTTTCGGCGGACGAACAAACCACGCGATCGAGCAGTGCCACGGTGGTGGCCACGAGAAGCTTACGCACGCTCAACGGCGTCCCAGTTCGTCACCCCCTTTCTCTGAGTGCGGACGCGATTTGTTTGAGCAACATTTTGGACCATATCGAGTGCACGTTTGCGATTATGGGACCGAAAAAGACCCCACCACAGGTTAGTGTTAAGCCGAAGAAGACGAAAATTATGATCGAGCAGAAGAAGGACATAATCGAAAAACACGAACGAGGTGTGCGTTTGCGTGACTTAGCGTCACAGTACCAGTACGCTAGGTCTACCATTTTTAGTCAGCAAAAAGGATCAAGAGTCTCCTAAGAAGCAAAGAAGAGAAGCCACGCCGGAGGTTGAGTGACCTACAGTCCCTATGGAAGGTGACTCTCCTTCCAAACAGTCACTCCCTCACTCCTCCCACTCCATTCCATCAACCCATCAAATACCATCACAAAGGAAAATAAAACGACTTTATTATACAGTACAGTGTACAGTATTTCTTTAATTACAAGACATTTGTTATACATCAAATAAGGTATATTTTTGTGTAGTTTTAAGGCTTATTTAGTAGAAAATTATTTTTTATGGGGACCTGGGAACGGATTATTCTCATTTTAATGGTTTCTTATGGGAAATAAATGTTCGGAATAAGAACTTTTCGCCTTACACACACTTTCTGGGAACCAATTATGTTCGTAAACTGAGGTACCACTGTATGTGAAAACTTTATATATACATTTTTGACAGACTGTAATTTTTGAGGAAACTTGTCACATTGCTCCAAGAAGGGTGTGAGGTTTGATATCCAGTAGACTGCTGGCATAAGTTGCTATAGTTAGCCGCTAGTTAGTTATCGGCTAACAGCCCAGCTTCACATTTGTCTACAAAAGCTAGTGTATTGTTTTGCGTTACAATACTCTTGTTTCATGCCATAATGGCAGCATATTGGTTTCACTTTTCCCTCTTTTATTTGCCAGAAGCCAGAAGAGAAATAGTAAAAGGACTTTTGTTTGGCAATTTAGGGAATGACAAAATATTTTCTTAATCAACTTTGGGTCCTTTTTTTTACATTTTTTTTTTATTATTATTATTATTTTTTTTAACATTATTGTTAGTCTGTCTTATTCTCCTTTGTTTTGTATTCATCGTCATCCCAAAGGTTAACTTAATTGGCTGGAGAGCCATGACAATTTTTAATATTATACTCCTCCTGCTCTGAGCTCATCGCACTATCCAGTTGTCCACATTCATCATCCTTCCATTCACATTGCCCAAACAAGATTTTTTTTTTTTATTCAACTCTCGAGAGGACTCCCATGAATCAACTGCCATTGTTTCACATATAGCACTCGTACATCTGCCGATTTATTGCTTTTTCCTCCTGTCCTCCCTCATACTTGTCTATCTAGTCATGCATTCCTTTATGCAGTCCTCAAATCCTGTTATCCACTGCTAATCTTTCCGATCCTGATTCACTTCTGGCAAGCTCACCTGCTGCAAGATTGTTGTCATGAGTCATTATCTCCGCCACCTGTAGCGTGTGCATCTGTGTCAATACATTCGCGTGGGCTTTCGATGCATTTCAGGAGCAGCAAATGTGCAAAGCATATGTGTTTTCTGGTTTTCATCGTGTCGAGACTTGATATTACAAGCCACATGGATGTTTCCTACGCGTCGTACATCACATACATTTCACTAGACTGTAGTTACAGGAAGCAAATCATTGTAGATATAAGAAATTCTTCCAGTCACATGAATTGATAAATCCACCACAGCATGACCAGATGGACCTTAGATGATATAAACAGCAAAACTTTCTCATGACAACATCTGTCCATACAGTCAGTCCAAGTTGCTTACCACATATTCACTCCAACACTGTGCCTCATAGTTGGCAAAACGTCAGTCATGGTAGTGGGCGCGTCGTTACCGCGTGTGTAGTTTACAAGGAACGCAAAGCCTGGCCTTGCATGTGGTCACCATCGTCAAAATGACCTTCAGTCGTTTGCCTGCTGGCACTTCTTGATGGTTCTCGTTGAGTCCGGTGTGGTAATTATGTATGATTAATTATTGCTAGACCCAAAGGTTGGGGCTGTCATTTTTTCCGCTATACTTATATCTTGAGTTACTCCACAATTGCCATCCCCAGGAAACGGCCAGCTACAAATTAGAAGGTTGCAGATTGGATTTCCCCAAGCCCCAGAGGCAGATGGTGAAAAGACATGCGACTTTTTCATAAAAATAAGTCGTGCTTTAACCAAACTGTGAATCAAAGTTGTCTCGTGAATACATTTAGTCCCCTAGTCACTATGTTGCATGCAAACTTCATCGAGACATCCATTTAAACTAGCTCCTGTCCTCATGAGGGTCATGTGAGCTAGTGCCTATCAGACTCGACTCTGCGCTAAAGACCCGGTATGACCAGGACTGGTTGCTAAACAATTGTAGTTCCAACTCTGGTGTCACAAAATATATATTTCACTACAATCTATGAGTTTTCCCTTCAAAGAAGGCCAAATGATCAACCAGCATGTTTACAAAGGAAGTTATAGTTTGGATTTGAAATGTACAGTATCCTCTAGCTTTTCACACCTATGGGCGATGAAGCAACTTCATGCATGTTTTGGGGATTTTCGAGGAAGTGAAGAAATAAAAAAAACATTGAGATTCAAACCCCAATCCTCAAAATTGTGGCATGGGTGCATGAACCACTATGCTGCCCTCCTGCCAACTCTTCATGTCAACTCAAAGTCAACAACCCATTCCATGGAGCCTCTCCCAGCCAACTTTGGGTGAGAGGTACGACAGACTCGTCATTCCTCATCAGCATCATGTGAACTAGGCAATAATGTGAGTGGTTTTTTTTTCATACTTTCTTTTAAAAGAGAGAGATCCTGCTGTATAAATACAGACCGTTTTGCATCAGCTGTTGCGGCCTGACCTCTCATGGGACACGTCACATGGTGGTGAACTTTGACGTAAAAGTCTCTAGTCACACAAATCGCATCATTGTGAGAGGTCCCTCGTTTTGTCATAGTCGGGTTCATGCCTGGTGCTATCTTTGCACCAGCTCTGCTCTTAGGGAAATCTTTGGGCCGCGTGAGCACGACTTGAATGGTTAATCCGCCAAGCATTGTGTTCCAGAAAGGCTCTTTTGTTGCGTCCTATCTCAGCAAAGTCATGGCATATTTCAAAATTTAAAAAGGATGGAAATTCACACAGCTCAAGCCGGCTATCTAACATTTCCTCTCCATTTTTTATCTCTCCATGGAATGGTGTAATTTTTTTTTTTTTAAATGATTGCGCAGCTTCGATTGCTTGCCTGTGTGTTGTCTTCCGGCGTAGTGGTCCTGGTTCCAGTTAATGTAGGCCATCCACTAATGTAGCCCATGAGTCATTTTTCTTTTCCCCCTCCCGAGAACGGAGACTGCCCTGACATTCGAGCATCACTCACCATCTGTCCGACACACCCTGCACAGACGCTCAATAAATCTTGGGAATACCTAAATACAGCAACAAATTACAGTGACATCTTCCGTGTAAAATATTCAACACATCAAACTGAGGCAAACCAAAAGTAAGTCAAGTCCAGTAGAAATACATTATGTGCATATATGAAAGGGTAGACACGTTTACGAACCCATATGTATGTTCTCTGTTTGAATCGTTTATGAAGAGATATTTACAGTGTATTTCCGTTAGTATTTCCGCCTCACAATGCAAAGGTACAGGGTTCGATTCCGGCTCCGGTGTTCCTGTGTGAAGTTTGCATGTTCTCCCCGTGCCTGCGTGGGTTTTCTCCGGGTACTCCGGTCTCCTCTCACGTTCCAAAAACATGCATGGCAGGTAAATGGAACATTGTCCCCAGGTGTGAGTTTCAGCGCGAATGGTTGTGTGTGCCCTGCGATTGGCTGGCAACCAGTTCAGGGTATACTTATAATCTCATTGAGGAGGAGTGTTCATTCTGAACAAAAATTATGTTATTCGCATTTTGACTCAGTCAGACACGCAATGGTCGTTCATTGTATGCGTTGTCTTGTGTAACGTGTTGAGTTTAAGTTTAGCTGTGCCTACGACTTTATTTCTGTCTACTGTCTTTTCTTTTCAACTTCAGTTCATATTGTTTCATCATCAATTTTATAAGCACCTGTCATGTTGAGGTGTAAGCTTTTTGCATAGCTATTTTTAGAACTGGGGGTCGGGGGAGGTAGAGGTTGTGTGTGCTAAGTAGTTAAAAGGCAGCAGGGGCAGAATAGACGTATTGACGTGCCGCCTTCTATGCGAAAAGCAACGAAAACTTTCAGATTTGTTGCTTTAAGGCTCTTTATCAAGTTAATTCAAGGGTCGGATGTCACCAAATGTTGTCTATGAGTTGGCTTGACAGCGGAGAATGAGTTGTGCCTGCGGTTTGTTCATCAGACTGAGACTCTTTGCTGTGACTGTTGTCACTTTAAACATCATCTCGGGGTGATCATTTTTGCAGGAATACCAGGGACATTAGCATCCATGCTGAGCTAATGCTTTTATTTGCTCTCTGGCCTGCCGGAGATTACACATTGGCGGTGCCGGATCAAATTTATAATTTTATTTTCGTTGAATGTTTCATTTTAATGACACGATTTAGCAGTGCATCATTGGAGGAGAGTCATGATCATAGAACGGACTTAAAACCTCAGAACTTAACTGGTCTCTGCCTGAAAAACTCTCACAGGCAGGTACTTCTAAGTGTCCATGACAACATGGTAACACACACACAGCTGACGCTCTGCATGCGCCATAACACACCCATCTGAGTGTGCTCTCAGCAGTGACCAGTTGTCTCCCCTGGTGTAAAATCTGATGCCTGGTGATGAGGTCACCGACTCTCAGCTGAATTCTCTTTAAGGCTGACGTGAACCGCATTGCACTCCCACCATCTTTTTTTTTTCTACTATTATTGGTCCCTCAGAAACAATTTAAGCTCTAAAATAAAAAGTGATAATGGGTCATAATGGGTGTCTCCAATTTAAACAATACCGAATTGTCACTCCTGGACAAATATCACATTTATGTGGTTTTTTTTTTTCTCACTATCAAGTCTTTCTGAAAACTTGTGGTGTGGTGAGTCTCCAAATATTTCGTCTTCTTGCACGGGGTGTGTCTCTTTAGTATTTTACATGCATTACACGCAACCTCGCTCTTGCATGAATTCAAAATGGACTGGGAGGTGGTTTGGGTTATATTACGGGCTGCCTGATGAAATCATCAGTCGAGAGAAAATAGATTCATCAAATGTTGAATTTTTACTGCCGGCCCTGTGGTCCAGTGGTCCAGTGGTTAGCGCGTCGACCTCACAGTGCAGAGGTACCGGATTCAATTCCAGCTCCGGCCTCCCTGTGTGGATTTTGCATGTTGTCCCCGGGCTTGCGTGGGTTTTCTCCGGGTACTCCGGTTTCCTCCCACATTCCAAAAACATGCATGACAGGCTGATTGAACACTCTAAATTGTCCCTAAGTGTGAGTGTGAGCGCAGATGATTGTTTGTCTGTATGTGCCCTGCGATTGGCTGGCAACCGGTTCAGGGTGTCCCCCGCCTAGACAGCTGGGATAGGCTCCAGCACCCCCCTGCAACCCCTGTGAGGATCAAGCGGATCAGAAAATGGATGGATGAATTTTTACTTTTTGGGAGGTAGTATTATTGAATGATGCTGTGTCATGTTCAACCATACCAAGAAGATAACAGTTATTCAGGCATAACTGGTTTAAATGTAAATGAATTCAGTGCTGAAAAACTAAGTTCCTCTCTGAAACTGGGTCAAATAACTAAATGAGGCCGGAACTGTCTTTTTTTCCCCTTCTTCCTGTAGTCTACAGTCCTCTTCATTTTATTAGTTTGACGTAGCGAGACTGTGGACTGATGCATATCACACTAACAGGCAATGATGATGGGTTTAAGCATGAGTGTAAACACAGCCGGTTTGAGAGGGGTGATATCAGTGTGTGAAGTATGTGCGACGGTGGTGCGTTGAAAGGGCGAGCCGCTGACAGGGCAGCCTTGAATCGAGGCTTTCTTCTTTTGCACACATGGGGAAACCATATCACTTGGATCTGAACAAAACAAAACAAAACCAAGAAAATGATGATGAATGGCAGAAATAATGTGTTCATTCAGATGTGGCACATGTGTTACTTCAGTGCGTTGAGTGTTGGAGTAACAAAGTAGTCATTTAATATATAACTGGAGTTAACAGCTGTAATAAAAATATTGTGAACCGCAAGTTATTTGGGAATGCCGATAGCTTTATTTCATGTAATATCAATAATGGAAATGCAAATCAGTTCCAGAAGAATTTTTGTTAAGAAGAATTGCTACTTTTACTTAGTTACGGTACTTTAAGACAATGCACTGCACATTACGCTTGCTACTTTTACATATATATTGTTTATATCTTGGATTTATTAATTTTTTTTAACTTTGTGGACTACATTTATCAATATTAAAAGACATGAAGAGATGCTTGCAACAGATTTAGGAGGAAGATCATTTTAAACTGTAGTTCATTCTTTGCGCTTGGCTGAATTCCTTGAACAAACCTTGCAAACCTGAACAAAATATGGTCTCATGAGACAAGGCAATTGTCGGACATCTGCTTTTCTGAAAATTCTATCATGCTCTTTTTTTTCCCATTAGAAGATAACCCTTTTTATTATGGTCAATTTCTTGGAGACACATGAGAAAAGGAAGTGAACAACTCTGGTGAGTGTTCATTCCTGCTTTTGTGAGTTAATGAGGCATTAAGGAAAACGTATTGGGTTTTCAAATGAACATTAAAAGAATCCGAGACATCTCAATGGGAAATACACTCATTATGATCACTGATTGCAATTATAGCAGGTAATCAGTTGCAAAATGTATTGGGAAACAATTTATCCACTCTTATGATCTTGTTTCAATGCAATGGGAAATCACGTTGCTTCCCGGAGCAGAAAAGCTCAGCTAAACTCAAATTAAAAAAACCAACTGAATAGCCTGGTTTCCATTTAAATACACAAAAGCTCGTTGCCCGAGAAACATATGGGATGACTGGTAATTTGTGTGTTGTTGAAATAGTTAATAAATTAATGTACAATGGGAGCAGATGTCGTGGCCGTTAATGACAATTATGACAACGTGCTCTACGTCTGTACCTGTGTAAATCTTCAATGAGGTACCATTTTTCTGGTGTTTTTAAACTAATTAACCAAGAACCTACAGTATGCATGTCATATCTATTTTGGTTGATGCGGTTGAGCCGGCTTCCTTACACATTCCAAAGACATGCATGGTAGGATAGTTGAACACTCTAAAATTGTGCATAGGCGTAAATGTAATTGTGAATGGTTGTTTGTTGAATTTGCCCAAGTCGCTGGGTGGTGGTGGTTGTAGCCGTAGTATGTTTTTGTCATAAAATGACAATCATTTTTTTGTTTCAATAAGGCGTGGCATGAGACCCAAAGAACAAGATCCCGAATACAAGCGACCGAAACGAGTTTTCTCTGCAGGGTGTCTGGGCTCTCTCCCTTAGAGATAAAGTGAGAAGCTTGGCCATCCGAGAGGGGCTCAGAGTAGAGTCGCTTCGCCTCCATGTCGAGAGGAGCCAGATGAGGTGGCTCGGGCATCTGATTAGGATGCCTCCTGGACGCCTCCCTGGTGAGGTGTTACGGGCATGTCCCACCGGCCCCAGGGACGACCCAGGACATGCTGAAGGGACTATGTCTCCCTGTTGGCCTAGGAATGCCTCTGGATCCCCCGGGAAGAGCTGGAACAAGTGGCTGGGGAAAGGGAAGTCTTGGCTTCCCTGCTAAAGCTATTGCCCCCGCGACCCAACCCCTGATAAGCAGTAGAAAATGGATGAATAGATGGATAAGGTGTTACGTTCAACCTAACATTATACTATATTTACTTTTAAATATGTAATGCAAAAGCCATTGTAAGTTCGAGGGTGAAATTTCAAGTCTGAGAATTTTTTAACACCAAAATAAGAATCAGTACACAACGTGCGTCACAGTGCTTT
Source organism: Hippocampus kuda (assembly GCA_901007745.1). Taxonomy (NCBI): domain Eukaryota; kingdom Metazoa; phylum Chordata; class Actinopteri; order Syngnathiformes; family Syngnathidae; genus Hippocampus; species Hippocampus kuda. The sequence continues at coordinate 17,762 of CAAKHF010009337.1, forward strand.
TTCTATCACCATCTCAATATACACTAATATGAGTGCAATTGAAACTAAACAAGAATTCATGTTGCCTTTCATGTAGACCTGAATAAAGCACGGTTAAAAAAGAAAAATCTTTAGTATTAGCCTCCGCTAAAACTCACACAGTGAAACCCACTGTGTTTTTTTTTTTTTGTCTTACTCTCTTGCCATGACTGTCCAGATACAGTTTTTACCATCCGTCATCACAATGTGCCCCTCTACAGCCAATGATTTGTTTGCTGAAATTGAGCATAGACGGGAGTAATTACAAGAAAGGAATTACGAAACCATGAGGAGTTAATTCAAAACAGGTTAGGTCCCTTTACACAATGGGCCCCATCAAACGTGTGCCACAAAAAAAAAAGTGAAATATGCTGACTGCTGGGTGGTACATGCTAATGCTTTCAATTTGTACGGTCGCGGAGGTGCCAACATGACTCATCTCAGTAACATGGACGAATACGATCGGTGTTTACGTATATTTAGCAACCCTATTAAAGTCAGTTGATCATGATATAATCTATCATTTGAAGTCGAGATATTTGGTGGGGATGTGAGAACAAACAAGGAGGCGTTTGGAGTGTTTCCGTTAGCACAGCAGGCTCATGAGGATTTTATTGCAGTTTCCAGTGCAAAGAATATGATGTCATCATCATGTGTTGCGCCTCCAATACAAAACCCCAGTCCTGGTTCGACAGCTGAGTTTGAAATTAACAACCTGTGTTCCTAAGATAAACTCAATGGAGTAAAATAAGACATCTGTATTCTTTTTCATTTTATTAATACATGGATGCTGTTAAAAACAGACTTGCTTTTTGCTCGACAGATTCAACATGTGTAATTTCCCTTTTCTCATAAGGCAGGGGTGGGAATCATTTTATCCATCACTTTTTTTTTTTTATGGGGGCCGTACAAAATGTATGACAATACACGATGTGAGAATGGCTATGATGAGAAATGTATTCTTGTTTCTTTTTGGAATTGCATGGCAGGCCAGATCAAATGCCCCAGTCGGCCATCTCTGGCTCTGAGTCCGTAGATTCCCCGCCACTGTCATAATAATAAAAGAAACTCTCAAAATCTCTATACACGATAAATAACTTAAAATGAAAATCCATGAAAAGAAGATTGCTATGAGCTATTTGTTTGTGGAATAGCACCATTTTTATCATCACAATAATGACAAAGATGCACTTTGTCTGTCAAATATATATTTTAAATGCCGTAAATGCTGCATTCATTCTGAGAAGATGCTGACAAGCATTATCTCTCAAAATCAAACTGAGATGAGCGATCCCCGAGAAAAACAGTTTTCGATTATAAATGTGTCTCGCATTTGAAGTGCACATTCATATTTGTTTTGAGCATTTAGAACTTTGGACAAGTCGAGCATCATGTTTGAGCATTTGCATTGTTAAATTTGTCAGTTCCCGAACAGTTACTAGAAACTGTGCTAAATGTCGTTAATCCTGCAAGAGGCAAGATTCCAAATAGAAGCAGATTGATTCGTATGCGAATCACCGAGAAAGAACCACCGTGTTGCACATTATAAAATCAGAAATATTGTAACTTGAGCACCATTTTGAAACGAGTTTTAGTCATATCATTAAGACAAGGGACATATAGTAAATGGCTGGATGTGTATTAACAAAAATCTTGAACAGACTGATACAAAAGACTGAAAATGATTGTATAGAAGTCTTCAAATTCAACAGTATCTCAACAAAGCTTTGCAGTTCCTTTGGGCATGAGGGACACATCGAATTAAGTCAGTAACAGAGGTGCCGTGTGCATGTTCTTTACCTCATTATATAACATGCAGGTATGTCGTCTTGGTGTCCACCCCTATAACATTTTTGGCTGTGCACCTGTAAAATCCTGTGTCCCGACTCGACGGTTTCTGTATCACCAGAGAACCTCGAGGACTGAGATAACGGTTACCATAGATACGAGCCTGGCCCAGCACCCTCAGCTGTGTCATGTCTGGTGTTTCCCAGGTAACCATCGCCCGGGGAGTTGCTATGGTGAGGCAGGGCAGCTCCACTGCGACACCGGGACGTGTGTAGGTCACAGGTGAGGGTCCTGTCGTGATGCGAGGGGGGTAGGCTATGATGATGACGGGAACTGTGACAACTGAAACCGAAGAAGTATCGGGACTGGTAGACCTGCAGGTATAAGTGCCCCGGTCGAACACAGATGTCTGATGGATCACCAGGGTACCATCCTCTTGGACTAAGTACCGGCCGGACTCCCCACTGTCACCCCTGGACACGACCTTTCCGCTGGGAAAAGTCCAGGAAAGGGAGCCCAGGGTGTTTTTGGGTGCTTGAGAAGAAGAGCAGGGTAGGCGAAGCGTCTCTCCATTTGTAATGCTCATCAGAGAAGCAGTTTGAGGTCTCACGACTGGTGCTGAGATGGGAGAGGGTGAAGGAGGACCTACTGGATCAGCGGATTCAAGCAAGGATGGCCCGAGTTGCAGTGGTTTTGGAGAGACAGGAATCGGCGGACGAGCCACCTCAGGCACTAGCCGCCCCGATTGAGAGGCTTCTTTTGCGGCGCTTGAGCGAGATGGCACAGACGAAAGTGGACGGGACACTTCTTGCGGCTCTGAGACCTCCAGCTCGACCTGAATCCTTGTCTCTCCTTTGTCGCTGCTCACAACGCACACTAAAGTACCGCTGTCGCTCACCCGTGCACCCCGCAGCTCCAGGGAGCCGTTTCGGTGCACAGTGAGCCGGCTGCCATAGTAAGGGGCCGGGAGCACACCATTACCAGGCAAATACCAGTTTAAGCGAGGGGCTCCATGAGACGGACACGGCAAAAGAATAGTTTGGCCTTTCATTATACGCTGCTTCCCAGTTGTTACCACACCCACAAGTTTGTTAGTGGTGCTACCACTGTTCCTGCTTTTGTCATTAGTCACTCCAGAGGTGCCTCTGACCCAACTTGCTCGACCATCGTTAGCCGTTTTCGCTGCGACTTCATTGCTTCTTGCCCTGGGATTGCTTGCATCACTTGCTTCTCTAACTGAGCTGTGACCGTTTATCGTGATACTATTCAAAGTTCCATGTGGATTTCCATTCACGATTCCGCTGTTACTTACTTTTGTGCCCATATTTCCACCCCTGTTCACACCGATGCTGACAACTTGACCAAGCTGGGTTGTAATTCCACTCGTAGGCCTTTTGAATCCATTTTCACTGTCACTCCTTGGGGCTGGACTAAGACTATTAGTTGGTTTGTTCATTCCAATGATTGTTCGACCACTATAGCCATTGTTTCCATTAGGAACGTCCACTTCAAGGCCTACTACCATGCTTCGTTCCCCAGCTGAATTCCTTGCTCGGCATGTATAGTTTCCCGCGTCAATCTTCTGAGCATGACGCACATCCAGAGTTCCGGGAGAAGTCACTGCAACTCGGTCAGAGTAAACACCAGACCTGGGTGGGATGACACGATGTGCTGGGGAGAACCAGGTCACTGTTGGTGGGGGATCCCCAGTGGCCTGGCAACGAATGACCGCTGAAGACCCCTGACGTACTTTAATAACTTGGTAACTTTTGTCATCATTGAAGGTCGGTGGAGAAGTCATCATAACCTTGACATGAACCTGACGGGAAATATTTTGAAAGAACAAAGCTTTCATTAGAAATCTAAAAAAATACGACCGAAATTTTGGGAGGTTTCTTTGAATGTTTTTTTTTTTTTTTTTTTAAATCTAATTTCAACTTTACCTTCATGGTATCTTGACCTCCTTGATTCTCAGCATAACAGGTGTACTCGCCTTCTTCTCCCCTCCCCACAGCCGGAACAAGCAACGTTCCATTATTAAAAACGATAAGCCTGCGTCCCCGGCCTGCTCTTTCTTCCCCTTGCAACACACTGTTCACCATGGTTCCATCTGGTAGACTCCAGCTGACTGCCGGGTCTGGTAATCCTGATGCTAAACAGTCCACCTGCAACGAGCAAAAAAAAGTAGTTTTTTTTAAAGTGTGCTAAAATGGAATCACTTCTTTGTAGAAGGTAATTAATTCCATCGATGTGGACACCTCATAGTCAATTCAACAATTCATTGCACATACAACAGAATTAATAATGAAGGGACACAAGTTGCTGCCGTAATGTGGTGTCATCTCTCTTGCATGCACCTGCTCTTTTACAGTAAGCTGCTAAAAACCTGTTAAATATTCATTGTCATCCACGGAGGCTGACTGGTGAAACAGTGCGATTTACTGCATGGCTGGGAAACCCAGCAGTACCAAATGAAATGGTCAAAATCATTATGCAGTAGAAAATAAACATTTCACAGAACAGTCACGGAACCAGCCTGGCAATCATCCCCCCCGCCCACTTCTGACTTTGACCCAAAATATCTCTAGCATCTTAAATCTGATACAACTATAATTGAATAAAGTTCTTGTTTCGCAGTCCATGGAAGTTTGAGGATTGGTTTAAGATTATACTGATTAGATTACTGACCTCAGTCAGCTGGGACATTTTATGTCACAAAATCTAATCACTGGATTTCTTGCTTTGACACTGACAAATAATCCCTCAAAATTTGTGGAAGGTAATTTGAGCGTAGACTTGTTCTTGTGTAGTCCGATACAGTCTGATTCAATGCTTAACATGATTAAAAGTTAAGGTACCTTCAGTGCTTTTCCAAATGACACCATCCGATTCAAAGGTTGTTTGTGCTCAATCCTCGCAGGCTTGATAAGCACTGACAAACGTAGGAGGCGATAATCATCAGCGACTTTGTTGCGTGCAATGCAAAGGTAGTCTCCAACGTCCCGCTCCGTCACTGACAGGATGGACAGCGTGCCATTTTGGTGCACCGTCAGACGTCGGTCGAAACTTCAGTTTGAACAAATGTGAAAAACAAATTCAGTGGGCCACATAATGAAGATGCGATACGATTACAATTATCATGTCATACCCAGCCTCTGCCCTCATACCTGAAATTCATATCCACCAGTTTTCTGCTCGGAGTCCTCCAAATGATAATGGGGGTTGGGTTACCCGTTACAGAGCAGTGGAGCTGGAGATTCTCTCCGTAGGAAACAGCAGTGACCGGGGGCGAGGTTGAGACAATTCGGGCTTTGCTGAATGGAGAGACTGGCAAAGAGTGTAAAATCGCTGAGGCTTTGCCTTTGTCAGATGTGTGTGAGGTGAGCGTGGTGTTATGTGTGGCCGTGGACGTTTTTGTCAAGTTATTCAGCTGTGAGGGAGAGATGATGACTGTTCTATTGATTTTAGAGGCCGAGTCAGCAAAAGTGGACTGATGAGGGTAAATTGGGGATTTGGGATTGAGCGGGGTCAATCTGGCAGAGTCAAGCGGGTTTGACTGGAAGCCAGGATGGGATGAAGATTTGTTTTTCAGAACAGGGGTTGAAAGTGGCATATTTTTTGCATCCCGTATCACTTCTGCTTGTTGTGCCTCCTCTTTAATTTCCACTCTCACAGTCCTCTTATCAGTTCCAACGGCATTAAAAGAGGTGCACTCATAACTCCCAGCATCCTTAGGCCCGATCTTTCGAATATGTAGGGTCCCGTTTGGCAACACAAAAAGGTTGCCATGGAGAAACTGGGATGGACGAACTAGCGCCCCGTCTGGGGTACGCCACCGCAAAGTTGGTGGTGGGGCCCCTCTGGCAGTGCAGTGAGCATAAAGAGGTCCTCCAGGAGCCAAAAGCAGGTTTTCCTCTCTGGGTTGCTGTATCACCGGGGGCAGCGAGGACATGTGTAAGCGCACCGAAGCACTGGCGGCACCGGCGGAGTTGGCGGCCACGCAGCGATATGCCCCGCGATCACTTGGTAATGTTGATGAAATATGGAGGGTTCCATTTGGGTCCATGCTGATTCGATTGCCGGAATTCGCCATGGGGGTCAGGACAGAACGGTCTGGAAGAACCCAAGAGAGCAGAGGGGTGGGAACACCGCTGGCCTGACACTCCAGGTGGACTTCCCCACCCTGATGGATCGTGACTTCTCGATAGCTAGCCAGCTGCATTCGAGGCGGGCGTGTCCACACTTCCAGGGTGGTTAGCAGCCTTATCACATAAAAACAAACAACAACAAAAAAAATCAGTGTAGAAAACATACTCACTGTCTTCCTCAAATGCATGTTGCATTGACATTCATAATTTGAGTGGCTTCACCTGTCACGACCCAGGAAGCTGTGCGCGCTGCAAATGTATGTGCCTCGATCTTGTAGCTGTACATTTAGGATAACGAGGGTGCCATTTGACAGAACCTCAAAACGTTGAGTTCTGGAATGAACAGACATCACCGCTCCTGAGACACAGACACACAGACAAAGCATCAGAAATGGGCAACAGTTGGCAGAAAAAACGAGCATCAGTCAATTGGGCAACGATATTGCAATGAAAACTGTGCATGTCTTACGCCACCATTTTTTTTAAAGCAATGGACATATCAAATGAGTGTCACTCAGTAGCAGACAAAACTAAAAGGTAATTGTGGACTGTATTTCTGAATTATATGTTTTTCTGCTCCATGGAGGTTGAAAAAAACCACAGCATCATTTGCACAGCTGTCATTCGGGATTCAAGCACAAATGATACACTCAAAATCTCTGTACTCATGTGTTATGTCCTAAATGTTGTTTTCGTTATCGTTGCTTGTTACTGTAATCATCGTTTGGCTCAAACTACCGGAGACAAATTCTTTCTTTGTGTGCATGCCTGGCCAATAAAGATGATTTTGATAACGCTGTACTATATTCGGTCTTCCTATTAAATCGTTTTACTTTTTTCATAAAGGCGGCCAAGAAGAGAGCATTAAAAATCAGATAGCGGTTGAACTTTGCAGTTGTCCTATTCATGTATGTCATGGGCACAAGATCAACTATTGTCAATTTGCCATTTGGTTGTAGCATGTTAATTAAATGTGTGACTGCAGAAAGTCTTGATTTTTTTTTTTTTCCTGTTGCAATGACAAAACCTGCCGCTGTGTACATGACCTTTAAATTACTTTTTGTTTCCGGGAATGGAAAGCATACAACAGGTTTGTCTGTTCCGAGGAGGTCCACACTGTATTTGCTGAGGTTATAAATTAGATCCAACAAGTCTGCAGAGAGATGTTCGACACGAATGTAATATGAAGATAAGACTAGCCTCATTTCCATATAAATTCATTGCGTTTTGTCGATATCTGTATGCTCCTCCAAATGTGTGCATATCTGTTACACTGCATGCACCTGTGGCGACCTTGGTCCATGTGATGGAGGGCTTCGGCTCTCCTTGAGCCTCACAAGTCAGCCTGGCCACGTTTCCTGCTGGGAATGACACCGTTCTGAAATGTGGGTCTGCAATCCTTGGTCTGGATCTTAATGCTGGAGACTGCAGGGATTGTTTTATCAAATAAAAGAGTGGAAAAAAAAAGTGTTAGCAGTGCCTCGGGCATCTGAAGGCAAAACCTACTCCTACATAAAAACAAAGAAGATAGATTACAAAGATCTGTCAAAATGACAAGCACTAATCCAAGTTTAGTAAACTTCAGTAAAATCTAGATATTTCACCAACAGTTATTTCAGATTGATAGTTCATCAGCGATGGGCTCATCGCATTGGATTGCACAGTTTTGTAAATGAATTAATGTCTGATTGCTATAAATCCAGCGGGATTAGACGCCCAAACACATAATGCTGTTGTAATAGAGCATGTGTTTTTCATCTATGCTTTCGAAATGACTGGCGGAGCTCAGAAAAATCCATAAAATTGGAGAAATGCCATAAACATCCCTTAGGTTTAACAACGGGCCATGTGATCACAGATTAGACTATTTCCAGATCTCTTTTGCTAAGCTTTTTTTGCTCCGGGGCTTGTAACATTTAGGTGAGCGTGAATGCAAATAACAGCTTTATGGGAATGCACCAACACTTGAAATGACATTTTAAAAATACCCTGGGATAGCAAACTTGTTAAATGACTGAAAGTGAAGCCCTAAAAAAGTTTGGGAATACATTAGCACTCAAGTAAGTGAGTAAATTATGGAGTGATCTAAGATTTGTTCTTTGTCTAGTTGTCAGGCATGTCGTCTTAAAAATGCGTTTGGGTTAAAGACTTTTTGTCGTCTATTAATACTCACCCTTGGGGTGGCAGGAAGTGGAGATGGAGACCACTGTGGCTTGCTGCTGTGTGAATCAGGAATGAAATTAGCTCCAGGGTTTCTCCAGTCAGTTGGGGGTTGACTCTGGTGTGGCGCACCAGACACAGGCCTCCCTTTGGGGCTGACCTGGCCCATGTTTGGCCTTTCTCCGGGTAACGCAGCAGTGCTTGATGCTGCTGCTGCTGTTGTTGTCGTTATGGTAGTAGATGTAGAAGATGCACGTGGTGTCGTGTCAGTCTTAGTAATTTTGGCTGGAGTGGCACTTTTTGTGTATGTAGTAGTGTGAGATTCGAAAGTAGAAAGCGCAGGGAGAGTAGTTGAGGGAATATCTTTGGATGCATCTGCATTGTCCGTTCTGAAGAAACTAGTAGTACTCTCAGTAATTTGATACATGGGGGCATTTATGGGAGGTAAAGTCAATGGAATTGGGTTTGCAGTCAAAGGCCTGAATGTAGTCGATGTAAGTGTGTCGTCAAAAGCTGCAACAGATATGTCACCAGTTGAGGCAGTGACAGGATGATTTGGAAGACTGATTGAAGGGGTTGTTGTCAAGGAAACAGTGGAGAGGGTGGCCAGGAGAGGGGTAGAGAATTGAGATTCATTCACGTCCACCAAATTATTTTCCAGCCCTTCACCCTTTTCGCCTGAGGGCCCATCATCATTAGGGCTCAAGGTTTTTTGTGTGTTTGTGTTGCCGTCATAGGAATCTGTGGTCGCTGGCGTTTGTGATTTAAAGACAGTCGACTTGGCACTGTCTGGTTTGTTGCCTGCATGAGTCATCACATCTGTATTTGTCTCCATGTCGTAAGGGGCTAATAAAGTGGGGGAGGAAGAAGTTAGTTCAGGGAGGTCAGATGTTGAAATGGAGATATCGACAGTGGTAGGAACAGAAGGAGATGGAAGATTTCCAATCTCGACATTTGGTGTTGAAAAAAGTGTTTTGGTATTTCCAATATTTTTATGTGTCGTCGGTGGAGATGTAGTTGTTGTCACCATTTGAGTGATTCCGGTGTCAAGCGTCATGGTTTTTGGCAGGTTGACAGGATCAGCTAGAGGCTGGCGTGGTGTCAAAGGGCGCCCCCTTGTCCTGCTGTTGACTCGTCTCCGCTGTCCAATCCTTCTGCGCGAGTTCAAAGAGCTTTGTGGCCGTGTATGTGGGACTAAATTGGGGATTCGTCCTTTCTGTGGTTTTGAAGGTCTAACTCTTGAAAAGGTGGGCTTTGCTTCTTGCTCCTCTGTACTAGCTGCATCTGGGCCAATTTCATTAGTTCTGAATGTTGGCTTTGAGCTGGCGAGTTCTGTCTGTGTTGTTGTTTGGGTTGGTGTCACATTCTCAGTCTCACTCTCATGTGTCTGTGTTTCTGAGGACTCTTCACTCTCAGTCCCTGTTTTTGACTCCGTTGTTGCTTGCGTTGTGACTGCTATTGTGTGAGTGGGGTAAATGGGCTGTAGACTTTCCTCTCGCAGAACAGCATCATCAACGGATGAGCCCTCCATTTCTGATCCATCTGCTCCTTCTGCGCCTGTGTTCTCACCACCCCCATGTCTTTCTCTGTCGTTATCTCTTCTCTGTGAATTTTCTGTGGGCTTTTCTGTTATGACGTTCTCGCTATTATTTGCGGTTGTCGTCTTTTGGCGTATCTTTGCCAGTAGGTCAGCCCATTTTAGTGGGTCAATTTTTTGTTTGTTTGTGGAGTAACGATTTCTTCTCTGCTCAGATGATAGAGGCCTTCCTCCTCTCCTCAAAGGACCTTCTCTCAAAGGCCCCCGTCTTAGGGGTTTTTTGGCTTGATTTTTTCTGTTTGGAGAATGCTGAAGATGAATGTGATCTTTCCTGTGGACTGTATTGGTTCTCTCTTCTTCTACTTCATCACCCGATCCTTCTTCTATTTGATGTAGTAACGGTGCTCGTATCTTTGTTGATCGCCCAGAGGCTGATTGTGGCCCCCGTTGAGCGTCTCCAAATGACAGTGTCTTCCTCCGGTTTATTTCGAGGTTCATGGACACCGAGGCACTACCATACTGGTTGACAGCGACACATCGATAATGACCAGCATCTCTCAGTGAGGGGTTAGGAAGAAAGAGACTCCCATTTGATTGCATAATAAATCCACCTAATACAACTGATCCCTTCCTAACTATATTCCCATCTGGTAACACCCAAAATGTGTGTGGTTCTGGTGAACCAGAAGCCTTGCAGGACAGGCCGACAGGCTGTCCTATACCCCCTGTGACAGAAGCTGCGACTTGCTCACCTGTTGGTGGGGCAGAGGACCCCTCTACTGCCAGACGCAGTGCTAGGACATCTGAATCTGTGCTAATTTGCGCTACACAGTAGTAAAGCCCTGCATTTGAGAGCTCAACATTCTGTAACAGGAGCCCAGAGTCCGAGACCTGAATTCTACCATCTTGACTACTGGATGGGGAGTTAAGTTTGGATCCATCTGGCAGAATCCACTGTACTTTGGGATGACTAGAACTTAGAAGAGGGCAGGAGAGCTCCAGCCTAGTGCCTGCGGCTGCTGTTATTGTTGTGGTGGTGTGGTTAGTTAAAATGAGTACCCATGGGTGAGAAACAGTGGTAGATGTTGCAGGCTCTGTCGTGCGGTCAGGATGAGCAGAAACTCTTGTTGAATATATGAGACTGACTGTGTCTCTGCTGGACTGTGCTCTGTTAAGTTGAATACCAATAGCTGGCTGCATTAACCAATGTGGTCCTGTTGCGATAGAGGCTTTGACTCCCGTATTATAATAGCCCTCTGTCTCTGCCGTCTGCCTGTAGCGGTAGGCCAGCTTTGGATGTTTATTCAGCATGAGTTCCCTTTCAAGGTGCACTGCAGTTTCACTATAGTAAGCCAGAATCCTCCACAGACTGTCATAGCTCTCTCTCTCTACGGGGCATTCTAGAGAGAATGACAGAGCCATGGCAATAGGTGAAGAGGCGGGAAGGGAGAGATCTGGAGCAGGAGATGCATCCTGAGAGTCCGCGGAATGAGTGACGTTGCAGCGCAGTTCAACGCTGTTCCCCTGTTGATCCGACAGGCCGAGTGAAGCGGCGCCTAAAGGCTCTCTGAAAGATTCACTTGATTGGATTTCACCAAGTTCCCTCGCGGAAGACGTCTCCTCTCCCCGCAGGGTAATGACAGGGGGGCTGCAGGTCAGATCATTCTGATCAAGCAAGCCTTGCCCTTGAAGAGCACTTGGTGACTCACATGTTGGACACTGAGGACCCTCGGAACATTTCATTAAATCTGGTTGAAAAGATAGACAAAGAAATGATGAGAGAAACGGATCCCTTATCCCATATATGATAATGTGCACGTCAGAGCTGTCTATGTGCATTTCTAATGCCAAATTTAGCATGCACGTTCCTCTGTACTATTAATTACACTTCATATCACTTACTAATTAGATACGGTTACTTAATCTTCTCATAAATCGTAAATATGCAAAACCTAATTATTCCATGGCAAGCATTAGCCATTGTTTCAACTGCCTGCACACAATGCTGCCAATATGTATTAGTCATGGGAGGTTAAGTTTGGCATGTCAATGAGAGGCATTTGAAATTCCAGTCTTCTTAAGTGTCTGTGAAAATTCATAAATAGACTGAGAGAGATTCTGTGTATGAGAGGTAAGGGGGAGGCATGTGATTTAAAGCAGGTGGGAAGGGAAAATGTCAAAGGTACACAAAAACACAACCAGATGTATTTAAATGTAAATGTAACCCAAATATCAACCATCAAGCCTCATTTAACATTTTAAAGAGTTGCAAGACACATTACAGTCTCATCAATCAATCTGAAATGGTGTCATTTATAAATGTTTTATTTATAATGCTAACTCTTACCTTCTTTCTTTACCCTCTCCATTTGTTGAATGAATATGAGAGGACAAAATAAATGAGACGAACCTGGGTGAACTAAACGCCAAGCGGGGAACCAACTCATCCTGCAGTCACAGCTCCAGGGATTAGCCTGAAGCGCCAGTGTTTCCAGCATCGGTGCGGTCTTCACGGTGGCCCTGGGCAGGGTGCTAAAACTGTTGTTGGACAGATCGAGGTGTCTACAGAAAGGAAGGGAAAAGGCTGTCAGCAAAGAAAATGAAATACATTAATGCTGTATCTGAAAATCTGATATGATATGCTGATGTCACTTTGGGGGTATTCATTTGAACATTGAAGGTACGACTATATATCATGTCTGAATTACAGTCCTCGCGACTCAACCTACCGGAGTGTTGAAAAGTAGTATGTGTTCAGTAGGGAAAGTGTGCAGAGAGCGTGGGGATGCAGTTGATGCAGCTTGTTTCCTTGTAGACGGAGCAGACGGAGGCTTGGCAGCTGGAGCAAGGCCCTCGGGTGGATGTATTGGAGGTGGTTGTGATCCAAGTACAGACGCAGTAGCGAGGTCAGGCCAGAGAAAGTCTGGGATGAAGGGATCTCCGTCAACTTGTTGTAGCTCAGCTTCAGTATCTGTAATGGCGGAGATGAAAAATTGAATGCTACATATTCAAATGGCTGAAGTTAAAAGTAAATGTGATGACGAGAAGAAACTGTAAGACATGCTTGGCAAATATTGGAGTGAGCTGAATGTAGGTGTTACTTTTGGAAGTATATTTTTAACCATTTAAATCATGGAACTTTTTACATTTATAGTATGCCTTCTGGTATTCTCTGCTGACTCGTGCTCTTCCAGTCATAGAAGAGTCGACAATATTTCAAGAGGGCGCATAATGATGAAAACCACGTTGTGGGATTTTCGTAAGGCTTATGATAAATCGGCTCTCTAGGGAGGCTACTTCCACAAGTGCGAAGGATCCGGCTGCTGACAATTCAGGCACACGGAAATATGGATCCTATTATCACAGTATGGCAAATACAGTACATACCCTAATTTAGCTGAGACATGAAAGAAACGGCGGCTTGGTGAGTAACGTCATGGCACTCGGGTTCCTGTTAAAATATCCACTGACTGGTGTGTCACTGTGAGTTTAACACACAGTCTCATGGAATGGCTGCATTTGATTTCTGCATACAGGTAGTTAATGTATTGTAAACTCACGAAATAATTAAAACCAAAAAAAAAATTTGTTAACGAAATAAAATAAAAACAAAAACTATAATGACAGCAAAAATTAGGTTTGTTTTGGTCTCTGTCCATTAATCATATTGTTCGTCTATCTGAGTAGTCGACTTCCTGGTTCACGGGGAATGACAAACAGATGTGGTGCCGTCATGATTCTGGGGGGGTGGTCTGGTCCATTGCTACCTCAAACATGACTCAAACGGTAAAAAAATGTAAATAAATGATTGTTATATGCACCTTGTATTCAGATCCGCATTCAAATTTAATTGGTTCTTCCAGTGGAGAAACATGAGTTGTCAGCACCTGGAGTGAGTTAGGATTTACACTGCGGTTGTTGCAGTATGTGGAAATAGGCCAAACAAGTAACTTGTTTGACAATTTGTTATTTCTGTTTGGTAGATCACACAACACCTTTACATGCACGCAATTTGGAAATGTCAGTCAGTAACGGAAAAAAAAACAGACCGCAGCAACTGCCGTGACTGACAGGGACTCTTGATGAGGTCAGCGGTGAGGCAAATGACATTGTGTAATGCCAAAATTAAGATTAGAAATCTTACTACTACTATTCTTTTTTTTTTAACTCCTCAAACGACAACAATCACTCACAGTTAATGGCCATTTAAACACATGTCTCAATTAAGTGCCTTTCTTTATTTTCAACCTCATTCCAAGATTGGTAATTGGCGAAGCGAGAGTCACATTTTCCCATCCCGGTATACCTGCAGTGATTTCAGGTCTTGAAACAGTGCATCCGGCAGGTGGTGGATGTCATTGCTGTGCAGCATCAAAAGCTCTAACCTCTGTAGCCCAGCCAGCGAACTGTCATGGATCCTGCTGATGCTGTTGAACCTTTATGGGGGTGGGTGGGGTGGGGGGGGGATTCTTGTCAATTCATTTTATTTCATCCATTCGAGTATAATTTGCTTTACAGTGGAACCTCCAGAATCAAACACAATCTGTTCCGTGACATTGGTTGACTTCCATTTTTTTCTCATTTCAAACCAATTAGGAACTAAGGCAAAGTGAGTTCATTCATTCCATCCCCAAGCTCACCATCAAATGTTTTTGTAATATTGTAGCATTCCTAACTGGCATGTATGTCTAAAAACAAGTTTTCCATTGTATGTATGAAATTAGTGAAGACCTGTGTGAATAGATATGTACTGTCTTGCTCATATTGTCCTAAGTACCCACCTCCCTACCCCCAGAAAGTTCAAGTTGTGATACTAAGGTTATCCCAATTTTGCTCATTGCTACCATTCATACCCTTCTCTGATGGTATCACAAAGAAAAAAAACTGCAAGCAGTGATTAACAGGAACTCACGCCCATTTTTTCATGACGAATCCTCAAAATGGTCATCGGACTTAGACACCTACCTTAGATGTTGTAGGCAAAACAGCTATGCAATACAATGTTGCCTATCTGTCTTGGTCAGTGGTTGTCAAATGTTTGACACAAAATAGTTCCTCAAAACAGACTTTGCTCACCAAGTCATACCATCATGACCACCATTTAATTACAGTAGCAGAGGAGGCTGAAGTGTTCGGAAAAAAAAAAAAAACTGGCAAAGTGGTAATTCTTAAATATATGTAGGCCTAATATTATTGCAAGCTGCTGTAAAATGACGTGTAGTTAACACTAACATAGTTAATACTGAAATTGCTTAACCATAGAAATGTAAAATGAATCTTTGGTTGATGGGGCGGGGGGGTTGTAATGTACCTTCCCCATCGAAGTCATTCATCTATAGAGGGCTTGATGTATATTCCAGATCGTAAACTAAACACCAAGGGGAGTTGCGTGGTTCATACGGACATTCCGACCGGGATGTATATGCTCCTCTGCAGTTGGCTTGACATCTACTGTCAAACTCCACATGTGTGTTTGCGCTGTCAACAAAAGCGCCATCTGACAATTAGCTTGTGTACATGTGAAGGGTGCAAACGTTTTGGCCCGAGGTCGTTACCCCAAGTTGATGCGGCGCGTGTGCGCAGGCAATCCGGCAGGTACGGTGAGCAGGGAGCGGAAAGTACAGTGGACTTCATTGGCCTGGTAGCAGTTGCAGCTTCGAGGGCAAGCCTGGCCACGGGCAACCTCCAGGGCCCACAGTGCCAGCAGCATACCCACACTTGGATACATCTTAGTCTTCAATGTTAGCGCGGGCTGGCAGACTGATAGGGGGTGGGGGGGCACCAACAACACAATTTGGTGAGGTAGTTGTTGATTTGTAGAGTTGAATTAACAGTTTTAATCGGAATTGAGCTTTTGACACGGAGCAAAACATGCCCTCTTTTGCTTGGTCATAGCCTATTATTATTATTATTATTATTATTATTATTATTATTGCACCTGTCATAAACTATAGACAACTTCCTGTGTGCTTGACTAATTTGGTGTATGTTCTCACAGTACAGGCACATTGTAATGCGATCATATACAGTTTTTTCCAATATTCTGCCTTTACAAAGATAACGGTGCTAACATTTCACTGTGAAAAGTGTATTAATGTAACAGTAGTGTACAGTCTGTTTGTTATTGTAGTTGTAGGTTGCAATAGTGTGCGATGGCAATGCATCACCCTTGCGTCAAAATATTAGAATTACTTCACACTCTTATCCAATTGAAAACTGTATTGTATTGTATTGTATTGTATTGTAAAACTCGTGGTGGGAAAAGTGAAGCCCACTCTGTTCTTTAACCTGGCCAGTTGAGTATTGTGCCTCCTGTAATATTTCTTACGTTAAATGAGCAGCCCCCCCAAAACTTTGTTTATGAAAATATATTCATTTATGCTTTGTATTTATTTTTCATTTCACTCATTACACAAATTGTTGAATTAACCCATCTGTCCTCTTTAACGATGGTGCTTCTTATTATTCTCACTTGAGCTATTCAATAATATACTTGTGAAATATAATAGCATTAATTGCAAATAATAGAATTAACATATAACAATTAGTATTTCATTATTAAAATAAACTTATATACTCAACTCAACTGTATTTATAGAGCACTTTAAAACAACCACCGCTTTTTACAAAGTGCTGTACATGGAGCAAATTTCATACATACAACAATAAATGAATACATACATGCATTCATTCATTACCCCCACCCCACCCGCCTTAATATTATGGCCAGTTTATAAAAAACAAATGTGGCACTATAGCACAAAAGTTTGGCCATCCCTGCAGAATTCGTTTCCATTCAATTGGATACAGTTGACAAGTTTTGCACTTCACGCTGAAGTCTTGCAATATGTGCGCCAAGAGTAAAAGCTTACCTTACAGTACTTTCGTCGGATGGAGTAGTGACGTGTCCAGCACAGAAGAATTCATTTCCCCGATGAAATGCGTATTTTGTAATCCAACAACCTGCGTGGTCCCCGATTTTTTTTTTTTTTTTAGGAACGTGATTACGTGCTTCGGTCCTCCATGTACGCCGTGAATTGAAAGTCCAACCAAAGTTTTTCGCAGTCATAAAAGGGCAAGAAAAACACAGTAAAAAATCTAAATTAGGAACATCCGCAACCGCTTATAAGTAGCATCCAGCCGGCTTCCGTGTGCGTGCGCGTGTCCCGGGATAAACTGGAAACCACTGAATGCGTGTGCGTGCGTGCGTGCGTGCGTGCGCAGCAGTGTGAATGACAGTGCGTGTGCATGCGTGTATATTGGAGTGCAAGAGAGGAGAACGGGCTAAAGTAAACTTGCAGAGAGGCTCTCAATGGCAAAGGAGGGGCTTGCCTGCACTTCTTTACTGTATCACGTCAATGGGAGTCCCTCTCCTTTGTTGGAAAAGGCGTGGGAGGGAACGTTATCGCAAGGAATGCCTTTTTTGGCTTCATTTATTTCATTATTTTTACGTTCATTCTTTTTACTGAGACATTATGCACCGGGCATTATGCAGTCCTTCTCTGAAAAAAAAAAAAAAATATATATATATATATATATATATATATATATATATATGTATATGTATATATATATATGTATATATATATATGTATATATATATATATGTATATATATATATATATATATATATACACACACACATATATATATATATATATACACACACATATATATATGTGTGTGTGTGTATATATATATATATATATATATATGTATATATATATGTATATATATATATATGTATATATATATATATATGTATATATGTATATATATATATGTATATATATATATGTATATATA
>CAAKHF010009338.1:3890-6390 GCA_901007745.1 Hippocampus kuda
GGGGGGGGGGGGGGGGGGGGGGGGGGATACACCATGAACTCGTTGCTAGCTAATCGCAAGGTACACATAGACAAACAACCATTCATGCTCACTATGACACCTAGGGAAAATTTAGTGTGTTCCATTCACCTGCCAATGCGTGTTTTCGGAATGTGGGAGGAAACTGGAGGACCCGGAGAAACCCATGCACGCACAGGGAGAACATGCAAACTCCACACAGGAAGGCCGGAGCCGGAATTGAACCCTGCATCTCAGCACTGCCAGGTGGATATGCTAACCAGTCGTCCACCGTGGAGTGATTTTGAGAAATGATTTAGCAGTAAGAAGGTCATTTTTCTTTTATTCAATTCATTTGTCACAATGATCGATGCTGAGTTAAAAATAAAAAAAATATTCTTCAAGTCAATTACAAGAAACCATGAGTAATGTATATCACAATACCTGTATAACAAGAAAACCAAAATCGTTTGTAAGATTTTTTTTTAATTTATGGGAAAAACTTGATAATCTTATCAGTATAAATTCATGACCTTATAAGAATAGAGTTGTAACAACTGCTAAATGTTAATATTATAGAATACAGTATAGTGAAAACGTGGTGAAATGAAAATTCCGCATGATGAGAATGACGTTGCAATACAAGAAGAAAACACGAATTTGTAAGAATACCGTCGTAATAGAATGACTTTTTAAAATCATGTTTGACTTTATTTCCTGATTGCTCTTCTTATTTTTCCCCACCAATCTTTCCTTTTTTTTCAATGCGATCCTAATAGACTTACATCTCTGTGAGTAATGTTCATTTTAAGCCTCTCCCTGGAGCACAATGCTCTCGGCAAACGATTCATCCTCAGATGCTCACGTCAGCTCCTGCTGCGGTTTGTGTTGCGCGCCTAATCGCATAAACTGTTGGGTGTGTCTCAGTAAAGACTTTAATAACAGGCCGAGACGAGCCTTCTCTCGCCACAGCAGATAGGACGTGCAAAGATAGCACAGCGCCAGCTGCTCTGATAACAGAGCAGCTACAGACCCTCCTCTCACACGACCCAACAACAAGCCCCGTGGGCCATTTCACTCACTGTAACTTTCGTCAATGACATCAGAGCAAGGGAAATAGAACTAAGGATGGATTTGGATGCCTTTTCAAACACTAATGCTGTTTACACTAACAACCATTCACACCTGAAGACAAGTTGGAGTTCTGAATTAACCTAACATGCATAATTTTTGGAAGGTGGCAGGCAAGGCAAAGTACATAGAGGAAACCCATGCAGGCACGGGGAGAACATGCAAACTCCACACAGGCAGGTCAAAACCTGCATTCGAACCCCCAAACTTAGAGCTGCGAGGCACACTATATGTCCACCATGCCAGAGAGGACTTATGATATACTGTATCTTAATTATCCCAATATCAATTTTTTTTAAATAATGTAATTCCGAATGGCTTATTTACTCACTGTGAGCATAGCATAGCTCCCCGGAACATAAACATGATGGAGCCTGCACAGTCAGTAAAGATCTACTCACGTCCAATCATTATTAACGCTGCATAACGGACTCACTTGAAGGCTGCGCTAAATTGAGAGCGGACACTGATTTACTCGTTTCAGCAGGTGCTGTTGTTTTGTTGAGCAAGAGTTGAAATGGGCTCAGGAGTTTAATTGTGAACACAAAGCATCTATCAATGCAGGTAATTATCGTTGCAACCGCTGAAGAAAAACGAGGCTTCAATTTGAGTGAGATGTTCATGTTTTGTTTTTGTTGATTTTTTTTTAACCCTTTCGGGGACAGCGGTTACTACAGTGGACAGCGTATGTTATCAGGTTACAGGTTGTCATATTTGGAGCATCAAAGGCTTAAATGGGTTTGCCTTAGTATGAATCCTCTGCACACGCAACACAATAATAGCATTTGCATAAATATTTAATTCAGTGTAATACGAGAGGGAATACGAAGATGTATAACATCAAGAGTCTGACGGGTTGTTTTCGAATTTCAGTGAGTGGGGCACAATTCGTATTGAGGGATAAAATCAACAAAAACCTTGAGGAAATGCCACAGCTGGGGAGGTGCATGGCAATATTGATGACTATTTGCCAAGTCCTTCTCATCTAGTTGATGTTTTTAATAGTGGAGCATACTCCGTGCAAATCCTCCTACCTTATTGGAGCTCTTCATTGCCGCATCAGATGCCAAAGGTTCTGCTTGTTGTCAAGCCTCCCGTAGCAAGCGAGCAGCTCTCTCGCATGTTTGATGAAAGCAGCATGACCACTTCTCGGCCTCGCCGCTTGGAGTTTGATGTGGGCCGCCCCGCCATGCCGGCTTCCTTTTATAGGCGCTTAATAGACACAAATAGCTGGCAGACAGCAGGCAAAGCTGTATTGCACCGCCAACAATGTTCACGATGGAGGCTGCAAACCACACACAGTGTGCTCAAAAGAATTCAGTTTCTGAACTAGTTTACTTTTTAGTTTCCTCAAAGAGAATTGTACCGTATT
>CAAKHF010009338.1:11390-16765 GCA_901007745.1 Hippocampus kuda
AGTACAGGAGATTTTCCGAGGACTTTGCGGCCTGGTGTAAGCATTAAAATTTCTCCGAGACACCACAAAGAATCACGGACAACATACAGTAACCCACCCCTTGAATTATACTGTGTAGAGCAGAGGTGCACAAACTACGGCCTGCGGGCCAGATCTGGCCCGTTGGCCTTTTTATTCCGGCCCGCCAAAGGTTGGTACACAATTACGGTTCAATGTGAATGATTGCATTCATTTCATTTGGACTTGTAATGACAGGCATTTCAACACCCGGTGGCGCAGTTACTTGAAGTTGTAGAGCACAGGAAGGAAGGGGGAGATGAAGAGAGAGGGAGAGCGATAGAGGGAGAAATCTTATCCACCATCTGCGGACCTCTGTCAAACGGAAATCCCCGAACCCGGCATAAAAAACAAATTTATGGATTAAACTTTCTACGACTATATTACATTAATGATCGATTCATCACAACGGAAGTTCCGGAACCTGGAAGCAATACGGATAATACGGTCATAAATCTGTTCCAGCTCCTCATATTTAAACATATTTTTTTAGCTGTTTTTACCCTATAGAGAACATACATGAATAACATAATTATCCGTCCATCCACTTTCTAATCCGTTTGTCCTCATGAGCTGTCCTCGGGCAGTAGGCGGGGTACACCCTGAACTGGTTCCCAGCCAATCGCAGATCTCCAAAATAATAAATATGACAGTATTTGTCAATGACTAATTTATCTGCAATTTTAAAAAAAAAAACTGCAATTGGAACAACCATTTTCTTGTGTTTGCTTTCAAGTCTCCTCAGTGGTTTCAAGTTTCCATGCGTTCAAGGTGGATAAAATGCGCTGTCAAAACATTCCAAAGGGGCACAACTCTCTGAAATGTCTGAATCGGGTTGCGCCTCTCTGCTGGGACCTTGTTGTGAGAGCTCTGCATCTTCATCAGACGTGGAGGGATGAGTGAGGATTATCCGCGGAATCTGTCAAAGAATTGAGACGTATTGGGTTTAGGATGGAAATAATATCAGGTGATGTGTTGCACAAAGAGCGCTATAGAATACAGATGAGGTTAGACAAAATCAGGCGATCGATTAAGAGTATTTAGAAACAGTTTTCAATTTCCAAAAAAAAAAAAAATCAGAAAAACAGCTCTGTCACAAGTTATGAGGGAAAACATTGATTTACAATCTATATTTGTGTATTTGTGTTGTCACATGATGTCTGAAAAAGATTTTGGCCAGAAAGCACAATTCCTTGTACTGATTATGTCCATTTTCTGCATGATTTGGCAGTGTGGCTGCAAAGATCACTGTGTCCACTTCATGTGCCACATTCGCAGATCTGCATCAGTCAGCCACTTTGCCACTTCCGAGATTTGAGCTCAAGTAGTCTCCAGCTAAGTCAGCCCCATTGGTACCGGTGCTTCGGTTAAGAAAGGCTAATAAACTAAATGTATTGTTTAATTTATTGATCCTTGGTGTAGTGTAACCCATGCTTGTCACTGGCATGTTACAAAGACATCTGGGAAGTGTTTGAAATTGTGGGGGAAAAGGGCATAAAAAAATCTTACTTTCATTGCGTTTTTGTCCAAATGCAAATTTCTTTTGGTCAAAGCCTTTGTCCCGACTTGAGAGCTCAGCAAGTCACTCTTGAAATCAGTCTGAAAAAAAACAAGAACAAAAAAGGAGATGAGACTGAGTTTGTAAGGTGTTATTGAGGGCATCATTTTAACGAGGCACCATGAGAATTACTGATGGGATTGAAATTCATTTTGTTTCTTCTCTACCCACAATGCCGTTGCCGTTGCACACCACCGCATCCATTTTCTTGGACAAGCAGTCGTTCCTGCCCTCCACCTTGTGCGGCGTGCCGCTGTGACATTCGGCGTCGTCGTGGCCGCAGAGCCGCCAGCTCGCAGCATCTTCAGCATCACAAGTGTCATCTGTCACCTGCCGTCTCACATGCGAGCCTCCCCGCAACACTTTCATTTTAATACAGCTCCCGGCATTCCTCAGGGCTCGGACGGCCTCCAAGTGAGTCGCTCCCCGCATGCTGAGGTTGTTGACCTGGAGGGTGACATGAAACTTTTATCAAAAAGCCAAGCCTTACAACTTACACATGAATGTGAATCCTAAAATATTTATATCTTTCAATTCTATTTCTATTTCCACCCCGGCCACACAACTATTTTAATCCGGGAGGTAAAATTGGTAACGCGACTATCGATTCAGATTTTCCATATGTTATTGGGGCTTTTTGTTTTTTAATGGTCAGTGAAGCAACGACACTTCTATAGTGACTCGGTCACTTGTCTATACTATAGTGCCCCCTACTGTGCAAAAGGGGAACTAAATCACAGTTTGTCCATCGGTACATATGGAAATGTTTACAGAAACTAATTAAAAAATATCAAAACACACATTTAAAAAGAATGATAATTAAAAGTAAGTGCCAAAAAAAATGAAGAATAGCAAGGAGGAGGAGGAGGCAAAAACAATAATACCTCCAGTAATCTGTCTCCAACGTGGACCCCTGCTTTTTCCGAGGGCCCCCCTTTTGTGACTCTGGAAATAAAAATACCCTGAAAGGGAATAAGCACACTTGAGTGACAGCTAAGGTCAGTCTTGCCCACTGACTGCCCTGACAGAAATTGATTTGCTCAAGGTAAACACGAGTCACCTGAGGCTCCTTGCTAAAATACTTGGATTTGATTCAGAGTGGGGTTACAAAACAAATACGTTGCAGGAAATGAAACGGCTTCAGTTGTTATTTACCAACCTCGTCGTGGTCTTTGTAAGGCAAAGAACCTTTCCCACCAGCTATGCTTATGCCTAGCCCGTCCCTCTGGCCTGATACTTTGATCTGTAACTAAACAGACAGCCATATCAATAACACTTCTTGACAATATACTGTACACTTATATTGATTGGCACCTTCAGGAAGGAAAGCAGTGGAAATGAACCCAACAAAAGCGAGAAGCAGGAATTTGCCTCCATCAGTATTCACTCTATTATGTTGTGACATTTAGCAAAGGTGCAAGTACCCCCAATGGCACATGTGAGGTGAGCGATTCGTGAGGAGTCTGCAAAACAGGCTTCAGATGCCTGCTGACGGAGGGGAGCTTTGAACTGTGGGCAGAGTCTCCATGGAGACGGCATTCGGCATTAAGAGGTCCGTGCGGCTGAAATTTCCGTCCATCTTGAGTGCCACTTCTCTGGTGGCGAAATCGACATTGGTGGCTATCACTCGACGTCAGCTGGCTCGTGGCATCCTGCTGATAAGGAATGAAAAGACAGCGAGATGCATTTTGAAGTGACAGCGGCGCAATGAGTGAGATCAAAACTGTGTGCAAGTGAGCGATCACATACATAATAGAAAGAAAAATATACCAGGGTCAACGTGATGATTACCTACAGGGAAGGTCTTCATTACTTATAATGTGCAAACCCCTTATAAAGATAAACACACCTTAGTTGGTTGCTCACTTTTCTTCGAATGGCGAGTGCATACACCATCGATGCCTGGGAGGAGGTGGACGCCCCTGTGCAGACATGCTTTTGCCACCTTGCCAACACCTGGAAGGGCCCAATTTTGGCAGCTGGTCCTGAGGGGCAGGCCCGCTTGATGGGTTGTACTCTCCTGGAGTATATTGGAAGACCCCACCTGCTGCTAAAATGTGATAATTATGTTATGATCAGCTGGTTGATTTCAAATGTCTGAGTGACTCTCATGTTGCTCATTATGCTGATGGCGATGAGCAGTCAGTGAGGGACACTTTCTCCATGCTGATTGCTGGTTGCAAGGACCCTGCTGACAAGTGACACTTTAAACCACATGGATGACAATCAAGTGATGTTTTACTTTGATTGATGCCTCCATCTCATATATGAATGTATCTTTGTATAAATATACTGTATGTTGTAGGCAAGTATTTGCATTATCATCAAAAATACAAGCTAGTAGGAGTAGAAGCAGCAGTATTATTCTTAAACTATATGCTCCCGGTTTAAATTACCTCTGCTGAGTGGAGTTTGTCAAAAATTAAGATGATTCAAAATGACCTTCGCTCATCAATGGCACAAGGGTAGTTAGTGGCAATCATAAGATCAATTATGACATAGCACAGCATTCGTCACTGGGGACTCCAAATAAAATTTTACTTGGGGACCCGGTTTGGTCAGTGGCGGCCCTGTTTTATGAAAAATAACCACACATTTATTTTGAAGGGGTAAGGGGGTTGGTAACAAAAATCACGTGCAATATCTCATATGTTGGTAATGTTAAAAGAGAAGACAAAGTGTAAGAAGCCAAAAGTCGACGCACATGATTTGCCAGACGTTGCAGGCCGGGTTTGGCCCCGGGCCTTGAGTTTGAAACCTGTGCAGTAAAGACTAAATAGTTTCGGTTTTCATGACAGAGTGTGCTGGCAGGATGTCCGTTGTAAACTAAGTAACATCATCCCAATAAGATGCGGTGTTACCCACGATGGATTCCACAAAGTTGGTTCGACTTGACTTTGTTTAGCGTGCTGGTTAAGAGTAGAAATTGGATTGCTTTACTAGGTTGGTTATCATTCAAGTTGGGTCATTTTAGTATGTTGGACAAGGGTTACATTTGGGTTGCTTTTAGTTTGTTGGCTTGAGGTTGGATTTGGGTTGGGTGGAGATAAGAGTCTGGGCGTGTGTGGGCCGTATCAAGTATTCCAAAATATCAAGCATTAAAAAAATTAATTAATTTAAAAAAATCCAATCTTCTCAATCTTTGGGTTAAAGTTTGGATTGTTGGGCTGGACGATTAGTCGAGATTTAAATGTTGGCATCTCATCTTTATAATCGAAGAAAAACGAGACATGAAAATCAGGTGACCTTTTTGTCCATTAAGTGACGGATGTTTTTTGAAACCTTTTTTTTTGTCAACGAGGCCATTGTAGGAAAGTTTCCCCGAGATCCCAGGTTAGCCCAAGAAGTCCCAAGACTTGTGAAATGAACATAAAATAAACTGAATATGATGAAGAAAAAAGGCTTGAATGTGTGCAGAGATGCAAGGCATCAAAGATGTGGATATAGCAAAATGAACATGCAAGCTGCTTGGTACACACTAAACAATACCCAAGAAGTAGCTCTCCGTTTCAAAAAGGTTGGTGACCCAAGATTTAGTCCAGCGGTAGTGAGATGTGACTTTGGTACGCAGACCAACTTGGACAAGAAATATAGAGGCTCAAAAGAATCAATGCTTGATGTGGCTACTGTTAGCAGATACTGTGCTTGAATCGACCTGGAACACAAGACACACCACTGTTGCTATGGTCCAATCACCCAATCACTTGAGTTCCCCTAACGGTTAGGGGATACTTACATAGTGAAGTCAACCATGTTAAAA
>CAAKHF010009339.1:0-12099 GCA_901007745.1 Hippocampus kuda
GGCGCCGTGCCCCCTTGATCCGTGCAAATTACCTCCCCTCAGGATGCCGGGATGAGACCCCCCTCTTCCTCCTTTCTCTCTCTCTCTCTCTCTCTCTCTCTCTCTCTCTCTCTCTCTCTCTCTCCTTTCCCTTCCTTCATCCACCCTCACTAGTAAAAAAAAGAAAGCAAAGAAAAAAAGCATTAAGCACCACCACCATAGCAGCTATTGGCCATTAATCCAAGCTTGACAAGAAGGACTAATTAATTTAATTAAGCGCTCATTTGCTGTTATTGTCCGGAGTTACTTTTTAAACACCCGAGAGAATGCACTGAATCTCTCTCTCTCCTTCCGCTCACTCTCTCTCTCTCTCTCTCTCTCTCTCTCTCTCTGCCGGGGAGTGGCTTGCAAATATGTGAAAATGGAGAGAGAGAGGAGAGAGAGAGAGAGAGAGAGAAAGCATCTTCATCTCTTATCAATGCAGATAAAACAATAAAAGATTCACTCGGTGATTTTTTTTTTTTACTCCCATTTTTTGCACGTATTGCCAATTGCGGGGTGGGGGCTAGTTTTATTTGGCACGTGTTCGGAAAAAAAAGGTGAAGCAATTGCGAATAAATGAATTTATAATGAGTGTAATTCAAGGCTTAGAACCCAAAAATGCGTTGCTATTTATCAGGAAAGTTTAAAAAATAGTGCTTGTCATAAATTTACGTCGTGAATTTGCAACAAAAATGCATGTATTACCGTACCAAGTTTAGGTTTGTAAATGTGTGTGTGTGTGTGTGTGTGTATGCATGTCTGTGTGTGTGTGTGTGTGTGTATATATATATATATATATATATATATATATATATATATATACACATATATACACGAGCATGTATATATGTATATTCAGATTCAGATTCAGAAAACTTTATTTATCCCCGTCGAGCAATTAGTGTGTGTATATATATATATATATATATATATATATATATATATATATATATATATATATATATATATATATATATACACACACACACACAAGCTATCTGTTTATATAAATCCCACGTTTCTTACGTTTATCATTTATACAGACAGCTTCTATTACATTAAGTTTCTGCAACATAATGTTTGCTTCAAATCAAATGCGCAGTGAATGATTTTCCGCTATGGCTTCATAGGAATCCTCAGTGGGCCTTTTAAAGACATGCTTCTGGTGTTAAATAACAGCTAAACGTTCAATTAATGCGCCCCTCTCTCTACTTGTATTATTGCCAATGGGCGTGTTAATTTCCGCTGGAATTATTATGCCTATATCTGTAAATAAACAATGAGAGCAATTAAGAGGAAAAAAGCAAGGATTTTTTTTAACGTGATGCTAAATGAGGCGTATTTATTGATAATCTATATGTATCTCAATTTCCACGCCGCGATGATAATAATTCCCCTCAGATTAAATATTAACGACGTTTCAGTGTGAACCTTTCGGTATTAATTCCTGTTATTCCTGCCCAGAGCAGCATTGCATGCCTAATTGAGGTGATGTGCATCCTGTTTATCTTTTCAACCCCCCACCAATCCTCGAATTAATTTGTTGTTGGCAAATCGTGTTCTGGATTCATCTGTACTTCGAAGAGAAAACACTCTCACCCAATGATGACCTCTGCATGCGCATGAGCTCAAGGCTGCAAACGCGCAAGTGCAGGGAAATTTGAGCACACGTTACTGAACTCCTGCGTAAACAACAAACACGTTTGACTTAACTGCACATTTATGAGAAGGGCAGTACTGCTTCATGTTTTTAAGCAGGAAACATTGGGTTCATTAAAAAGCTCATTCTTAATGCAAATAATGAATAAAATATGTCGTATACACACTGTATAACCACATTGTAAAGTGAAGCCTTTTAAATTCATAATATTTGTATTTAATCTTGAACAGTTGTTCAAAAACCAGAACATTTATTTAGGTACATTTTTATTTAACTTTGATGTAAAATATATTCAAATTGAATAATATAGATTTTTTTTATGAAGAAAACATTGGATTAATGACAAAATCATTGACAGTGCAAATAGTAACTAAAAGGTTATAAATGCTGTTTGTGTTAACTGCAGTAAAATGCAGTGAATCTCAAGGTACTGGTGTGCAGGTTTCAGGCTCCTTGAGAGTGGGATGTAAAAGAATCACTGGTTCATTACAGTTCTGGTGAATCAAGTGAGAAGCCAGAGATTTTGCAGTGAGTGGCCAGGGAGACACAACATCTCACTGAGTGGTGGTCACTCGTGTTTGTATGCATGCATGCAAGCACACACTGAGATTGGCATGCTCGTGACCTCCTCTGTAAGTGAAAAGTCATTGTTTATCATACCATCCACAGTCAGGGTTTCATGAAATAAAGTACACACGTATCTGGAACCCTGTTCAACGCACTTACAGCAATTAAGAATAAGTCTATGTTATAAAATAAAAATTTGATGATCTTAATTTACCAGATAATACAGTTTCTTCCTTCTTTCTTTGCTTTTGTGTACTGTGTATACTAGCCGATTTTTAATGACTATTTTCTGACCAAGATTGTGCAACATTGGACAGGCTAAACTCAATCGAATTATGAACAACTATTTTGGGACTAAATTTGGACCGCGTTGGATGGGTAAAAAAGGTATTTTTGGACGCAATTTTAATGACCCAAACAAAGCATGATTTTCATTGATTATTTCTGGACTAAATCAGTTTAAAACAGACCGACCAGATTTTGCCTGAAATCCAACATACAAAAGATGTCTGGTGCTGGGTGGGATCATAGTCTACTTCTGTATCATACATTGATATACTAGGTAACAACGAGTCAGTGATCAGTTGTCACCGACGGCCACCCCTATTTTGGATACTATGATTGATGGCCTATTCAGTCAAATCATATTTTAAAATTAAAACGACACAAAAATCTCTTAATTTTGTCTTTCTGCTTTATTGTGCCTGCCTGGGATCGATCGACGCGCTCTGCCTTGACTTTTTTGGTCTGGCACTTCCTTGCATGGTGTGTTTTGGAGCTCGGCAACGGTGAGAAGCGGGATTTACGATAAAGATAATGTCAACTGGACTTCGTTCCACTCGAGTTAAATTTTGCGTGACTTATGCGTCACCCAAGACATTCGTACAGCCATTCGGGTACCAATCGAGTAAAGAATTTGAACGTAACGTTGCAGCGTTAGCCTGGTTAGCTAGCAAGCTAGTCATAACCGGTACGTAATCTGCCGACCACTCGCGTGATAGACAACACGTTTTCAGCTCAAGTCCTTATTTAAGATGCGTTAGGTGTCTACGTGGTGTGCGTGTGAATGGGTGTTGAACATGACTTGTTGACTAAAGTGTTCGTTCGTCGTTGCTAATATGTCACGAGTAAATATTACCGCCAGAGCAACCATGTGTGTTTGCTTTATGACAGTGACAATAGTGAACCAGTTATGGGTCGACACTCATCGAGCAGTGAAGGTGAAAGCCGGAGCAGAAAGAAGAAAAAACAGCGTCGCCGCTCGTCTTCATCTTCCTCTACGTCGTCCTCGTCCTCCGGGAGCAGGGTGACAAGCAGTCGGAGCCACAGATCAAGCCGCCGGAGCCGCTCACGTTCACGGGACAGGAGGTGAGCCTATGTGCAACAACATTCCATGCACAACAACGCGACAGAAACAATTTTCCTCCTATCAGATGTGATTTGTGTCAATCATTATTATTAACCGAGACACTGCTGTTTAAATATGACAGGCAAAATAATTCAATACTCTTCCATTAGATAGCACGTAAAATAAACCTTTGTATCCACCAGTTGCCATTCATACAACAGAATAGACCATGACTTCCATGACTTCCTTGATTTGTTTATATCACCTGTGATTGGCTGTCCAGTAGCGACCAGTCTCCCCATGCAACATTTGCATGTTTTCATCCATGCTTGCATGATGATGAAAAAAAATAATCGTTTTAGTTGCCATCTTCAATGTTGTTGATTTGAAAGCAGCTATGTACCTAAAAATATTCTGATGTAAAATTCACAATTTTTGGATTGGATAAACTTTATTGTCAAATGTACTGTATGTGTACCATACAGCACAGATGAAATTTCTTCCCTCTCAACATAAAACAAGAGGAGCCGCTGCGGGTGTCCGTGCTGCTATCAAAAGAAAAGTTTATCCTAAATATGCAAAGCCTACGACACATTCTTGGATATCTTAATGAATGACCCCAAGGTCAGTTGGTGTTTAGAATAAATAAATATATAAATATTAGTGATTCACTGTCCACTTGCCTATTCATGGTATTTTGGACCACTTGGAGAACATTCATACCACTAACAACATTAAGAATTGGAACAATTCAATAATAAACATGATACTTTGTTTCAGCAGCTGTTAATTAATCGTGGATGGAGGAAGGATTTTGCCATAATCGCATATCCTTACTCGCAGATGGAGCCGAGTACCTCTGTCAAGCCTCCATCCATCCACAGCTTCCACTTCGCTATGTAGGGGTTGCTCAGGCAAGGTGGATTGATGGTAATTATTTATGAGGCCTGGTCAAGGTCCATTACTGCTGATGGGAAGACATTGCCTCTCTACACAGGGTGGGGCGGTAAAACCCCTCATCTGCTCGCCAATACATTTTGATCAATTAACATACACATGTGGCAGCGCACGTAGTGAACACCCACAAGAATAAAACAAGCTTTTGGCTCTTGAAAGAGTGATAACATCATTAAATAATACAGTGGAAGCTCTAGAATTGAATCGATCGCAACTGTACATTACTGGTTTTCTTAGAAAACATTTCGCCTCTCATCGGAAGAAGGTTTATTCCGTTTACGTTGCAAGGCGATTGCAGTCTTAAACGAGCATGAGAAACAAAACTTCCCTTGAGTTGGAACTGAACCCACGCTACCTGTGCCAGAGTCTAACGAATGTACCACTACACACCATCTTTATATAAAGATGAATTCTATCACTGACCTCTGCTGGCTCCCATTTACCAATAAGGTTGTTTGTGAGCAGCCACATCCCCAGTTATAAGAGGTTGTTCATTTTTGTTGAACCAGTCTAAAATATAGATTCCTCTTAACTGAGTTGTACAGGTTTTATGTCATATTAACGGTGAAAATAACTTTGAAATGATTTATCTTGGTCTTATTTTTATATCACAAAAAAAACAACTTGCATCTAAAATAGTTTTGTGTCCACTGTAATGGATTGAGGGAGATTTCTGCACGTGCTTGTTAGTCTTCAGTTTCCATTTTGTTTTTTCTTTTCTGACTGATGTTGACATATTTCTTGCCTGAGGATGTACTCACACTTTGTACTTAGTGAATTAGAAGTTAAAAAAAAATACTCTGGTACATGTTCAAGTACTGATTCAACTCCTTCACAAGTTTAACTAGTGTAGATAAATACACAAGTTCAGATACCTGAGAAATCAATTTAAGGAAACTGTATCAAAACATTTGTACTTTGTTATTTCCCTATACTGACCTTGTCTTCGAGTTGAAATAAAACGTGCGCGAGAACAAGAAAAAGTGGTGTTCGTGTGGAAGGTGTATCGGCACATCTGCTTTTTTCATTTTTGGATGAGCTGACACACCACCTCCAGGAAAAGTGTGGAGTGTTGGCTTGTGAGTTAGTTCACAAGTCCTCACTCACGGGATCCGACCTTTTGGAATACTAAATCATCCTTCCTGCACCGCTTGAAGTATTACTACTTACTATTTGTCCTGCTTTCTCTTTTACTTGCCTCTCATCCATCTTTTTGAATCTCTCATAGGGCACATAAGTACCGGTTTGTGTTTTGTTTGAACTGAAATGGGGTATTTTTGGACTTCAGTGAAACAAAAGAAGAGAAAAAAAAAGTATGTTGCTCAATCGGTTAGCACTGTTCATCCAGCCCCATAAATGAAGATAAAAGGTAGAAGATATCAATCGGAGTACTGTGTTACGTTGTGTTGGCAAACTGGATGCAACACCGTTGCTTTAAAGAGCAGCAGCGCACCAAAAGGCCCCTGTGGAGGAACCGTAGGGCAACCCGAATGGCTGTGCTGCCCTGTGGCTATGTACACTGATGCAAAGTAGCTGACAGAACATCTGATTGAGAGCTTTTACACCAGGAGACTTTTAGGCGGCTTCCCTGAGCTGTAACATAATATACACAGCAAAATGAGTTTCAAAAATTAGAACAGGACTCTTGATAAACTGTAAATCAGCGGGGCAGATTAAAGAGCCATACTTGATTTAATTTTTGGGTGTTTGTTTCGATCCTAATGACTGAGGTAAATGCTGTTTACATGTTTTAAGGGTCTGTTTGTTTCTTATTTTTAGACGAAAGAAGCGTTCGAGCAGCAGCTCATCCCGAAGTTCATCTCGCAAAAGGAGAAGTCGTAGCGGTGACAAGGGAAGGAGCCACCGCTCACACAGGACACGCAGCCGGGACAGAAGGTAAAATCAATCGCTTTAGTGGCCACGGCTAGAGCTTGACGATTATGGAAAAACGAATAATCATCATTATTCTGATTGAGATTGAAATCACGATGATGAAAACAACTTCTCATTGACTATTTTTCTACATTCGGCCCTTTGACAAAAACTTTTGGACACCCCTGTTGTAAACACATCCCTCCGTTCTGCACAAGAATCGCTTTTCTTTGATTATAACATTTTAAAGATCGAGAGAAGCCAAAATCGAAATCACAATTTCAATTTTGATTAATCGTCCAGCCCTACTCTAAAATTTTCTTTTGAAATGTAGAATGCAAATTTAAAAAGATCTGTTCTTGAAAAGATCAGGGAAACCCGACTGAGATTGAATAGCGGATACATTCTCGACTCGTTTTTGTCTGGCCTTGCATTTTGCTCGCGTATGTTCATTCCTTTCAGTTTGCTGTAAATGTGACCCAAAAGTAGGCATCCTTGCATGTGCATCCTAAATCTCAACAATGTATTCACTGTGATTAAAACATCATTATCCATATATTGATTTTGCTGAATTATTTGCTGACTATTACCGTGCTGTCCAATGGCACTTATTTGCTTTTGTCTTTCAAAGGATTCACTTATTCATGCATACACACACACACACACACACACACACACACACACACACACGTATTATCTTACGGTACATATCCAGCAACATAAAGGTAACCCGTGTGTGGTGCTCCATGTCATTAGCATAGCATAGCTAATCTGTTGCTAATGAACCAGTAAACTGTGCGGCCCCTCCACCCCCTTGCTTTAAATCCCTCACACATACACACACAGACGTGCACAGACGCACTCGCCAGGAAAATGTTTTCAAAATGTATGCAGCAAGTGGGGCATTTTGTTTATTTGCATATGGCTGAATGGTGAGCAGAGATCATCTTAATCACAAATAGGCGGGAAAACGTGTTTTAATATTCCCAGGTGTCGTCATGAAGGCCTGACTTGTGGTGAGACCTTTGACATGTTGGATGATGCTGCACCATTTTTTTGTGGGGGAATAGGAGCAGCCATGCTTTTCATGATGGCTTCGACGTTAGTAGACAGTCAATCACTACAGCGGCACTGAGAACATCTGTCTGAAAATGGAGTCAGCGGAGTGGCGTGAGATGAAAGGTGTGGGGGATTTGGGAGATTTAGAACTACAGCCGATGACATTAGCGCATACAAACGCAGCGCTATGATTAGCAGAGTTGTGTAATCTGCTTAGTGAGGAGCAGGTGGGATGGGTCGCCGGAGGTGCCAGAGTGATTGAGCGCGACGGCAATTTTGCCAGAAATGCACAATGGCATTTTCATATGACAAACATTGGAGAGGTAACCACTACTTACAAAATAGAATGAGCTGTTTTCAGTCCTCCGATAGGGAAATTTTATGGCAGCTAAGTGGTCAGTAGCAGCACCTGACAAAATGGAAAATCAAACATGTCAACTTAGCACAGAGAGCACATTTGACAATAAAGTTGACTTGAACTTGATCTGTGTTTACATTTGTCCGGTCAGGCAGTGAGACACAGCAGAAGAAGAGTAGTGTATGAGTCACTTAAATGTGATTCATAAAGAATATATACTTGTATGCACAATTTTATCGACATGGAAAAAGAAATGTGTTTGCTTGGTTACTTGTCACGAGGTAGATTTCCTGATGCCAGCCAAGCTCTAAAAATGTTGTGCCATTTTGGTATGAGCAAGCCATTCAAGACTATTTTCACTGACCCGTCAAGGTCCTCAGAATATTGTTTACTGGTTTACAGGTGTTCTGTTTTAATGATAAAAACCTGGCATTTGACCAAGATTGTGTAGACCTATTATTTATTTATTTGAAATCTACTATAGATGTTATATGAAGTGTTGTATCACCACAGTGGACTGACAGCGAGGCTGACTCAGGCCATACAGGTGCTTCCAGTGCCATTAATCAGTCACATGGCGTGTGTATCTGAGGATGCTGGCTGATGGATCAGTTCAGGATTGAGTGGACAGGACCTCATGATGGATACGCAGATAGGATATAAACTGCCGCGTGTAACCCGCCCCAACCGGCCACGTCACCGTGACATCCCCAGCGGAATATGAACGAGAGGTGGGAGTGCGGCGACCCAAGAGAGGCAGCAGATGCAGGGGACGGGAAGTTTGAAGGGAGTGGGAAAAGTTGAGTACTCGAATTGAATGCAGGAGAGTGGGCGGCAAATGAAGAGTAAAGACAAAATCGAGAACAGATCGAGTGGTGAGCGAAGAAATGGGAATAACAATGGGTGCAATGGAAGGCAAGATTAGACTGTAGCGAGACGATTTAAAGTGGAGAACACGATTACCTTCTTTCCAATGGCTCCTACATGAATAAGAATACAGAAATACATGAAATAAGAATAATAGTCGATCATTTGGTTACCATCAATCGTGGCTCCCTCCCTCTCTCTTCTCTTTCCTTTTTTTTACCTCTGCCCTCAATCAGGAGGGCCTGGTCCCCCAGAGGCAGTCAATCTTGCCCTGAAATGTAAAACAGACAAGAGGAGCAGATTACCTATTTGCCATTAATGTTTATTCTCTTTGATCTGAACAGGCATACCGGGCCTCTCTCTCTTCGGCTCTGTGTGTGTGTGTGTGCGTGTGTGTGTGTGTGTGTGTGTGCGCGTGTGTGTGTGCACGCGCGCATGGGTCCTGCCAGAAAACGTAGTAGCAGCCGACAGAGCATGCACATGCAGATATGCGCACCCACCGCACAGTGTGGTAATTAGAGTGTGTGTGCGTGTGTGCGTGTGTGCGTGTGTGTGTGTGTATATATACAGCTCGGGTCCGACGACAGTGACGCAGCCTCCATGCTGTCACGTCCGACGGCCACCGCGGTTAAACGTGTGGCTCAGTCAGTCATTCATTCAGGTTGCCATCAGACCTGATGGTGGCTACACAGGCATCGGTATTCAGTAATCTCCTGCAAAAATTTTTCCTTTCCGAGGATAATAATGCTCTGTTGTGATGAGAAATGCCTGTCAGCGTTCTTATTGTTTAAAAAAAAAAAAAAAAAAGTTCACACTGTCTTCATGATTTTTCGTCACTTTTTTTTAAAAGTTTGGGATTATTCAAAAATTATTCGTAAAACCAAAACCATTCTTGCCTCTCGTTTGTCCTCTTCCATTTTGTGTCTTGTGTTTCCCGGTTGTTGCTATGCTTCATCCTCCCTTGTTTTTGTTTGATCACGCTAGATTTCCGACTCGGAGGACTAGATTCTCATTGCGTAGTGGAACAGAATCTTTGTGTGCACTGCGCTGTGTTGACATTATCGGAGCACTTCATCCTAATCCATCTTCACAAAAAGCTCAGAAGAGCTCTTTAATCGTTTGAGAATCACCCTGCTTTAGACCTATAACACGTCCACTATTTTTACCGGCCAAACACAGAAACACTCACTCCACTTTTGTAAGTGTGTGCGTGTGTGTAAAGCTGAGTCGTGGCCTGGTAAGTATTTCACGCAGCAATTTCCCTCCCCTGTATGAGATGAAGTGTCGTACATCTGCTAGATAGGTTTTCCCGTCTTGCTCTGACACCGAGTGTGCAAGGTCAAGCCGAGGGAGGGTTGAAGACAAGAGGTGGGCTGGGCAAAATTTTTAACCAGACCACTTGGATCAGTAATTCCCCAAGTGTCAGATCTTAATGCACACTGTACTGTGCGTGTGTGCATGTGTAGGTGATGCAGCAGGTGGTTTTGGGTTTCACTTCCTTTTTTTCAAGGGGAAATTTGAGATAGTATGTTTGAGGACATGACAAGTGAAAATGACGCTTGAAATGAGTAGCATATAGTAAAATAAAACATATTTTAAAGATTTTGGTTATGTATTCTTAAGAATTAAATGTAGATGCTGGATAAAGAAATAAATTTATCCATAAATAATAAATTTATCCATAAATAAATCTAGGTAACAAAATTGAGCAGAGGTAAAAAAAAAATGCAGCCTTTATATTTTGAAAATTACATTCTCCCAAGTGTGATGTCGATTTGAATTTTGAGTATTTGCTCAGCCCAAGCGTAATTCCCCTCATTAAATAGTGTTCTGTTGATGTAGTCTTTTTTTACGGCGTGACTTCTTCTTCCTTCTCCTCCTATTAGCGGACGGGCAAAATGTTGATTTAAGCTGAAAGATGACCTGGTTTACTGCACAAACCTCAACACGCTCACCATTGCGAGATCTGACCGCAGTTTTTGATGCGGTGCTGCTTTTCATTCTTCACTCTTTCTCGTGTGTTGTCTTTTTTATTTATCCGCTGTAAAGGCCAGTCAAACGCCGCTCGCCTTTGTTGTCAGAAACCTTTATTTACCAAAGGGAGGAATAAGTGACTGACATAGACAGCCGCTTTCATCCGCTCTTCGCCGCAAGCGCCGTCCCCCCCTCCGCACCTTCACCACCAGCCATCCTCCAATACCTGCCTCCACCACTCCAGCACACCTCTCCATCCTACAGCCTCAAAAACACACCAGCCTACTCCCCGGGGTGGCAGGCTTGTCTGCACTGCATAACATGTACACTTCCCAGAAAACAACCCCCTCCAAAAAAAAAAAATCACCTCAAAACCAGCCATCATACCGTCTCATATTGGCAATCCTCTGAGGTCAGGAAGATGGTCCCAAATGAACACTGAGAGATTTCCTCCTTTTCTCTCCATCAGTCATCCATGTGGCTATTATTTTAATCGTGCCATTTCACAGTGAGGCACTTTTCGTGCGCTGGTGTTTTCGGACCACGCTCTTCTGGCGGATAGTCAACTTTACGTAGGGTCTCTCCATTGTATGCATCCCAAACTCTCCAAAGTGGGGATGTTGAGGTTTGTATCCATCAGGTCACTGGTATAACTTACGAGAATTGTTTGTATTTCTAGGCCTCAAGAAAAATGATTCGACATGCGTTGTCTTGTGCCCAGGGAATTTTTGTCTCCGTTGAGCCCTGAAAATAACAATTTTCACTTATCTTCAGCTATTTCAACATTTGTTACACACTTCACTAAGTTATCAAAGCGATTAGAATGTGTTGTTTTCTTTGCATCAAAGCTGAGCCAATGCAAAAACCAAAACAGATCTGACATGTAACACCATTTTTTTTTCAGTATGAACACTATGCAATTTCATAAAAAGACATTTGCTGAGTTATAAAAATGGCTATTCTACTGTATCGATATGACGATAAAAAGAACATTTAAATTTTGTACTAATATACATTTTAGTTTGTTTTTTGGGTTTTAAAAAAAAAAAAACTTCAGTACAAGAGTTACATCACTACTTATATATATATATATATATATATATATATATATATATATATATATATATATATATATATATATATATATATATATATATATATATATATATATATATATATATATATATATATATATATATGTATATATTTATATATATATATATATATATATATATATATATATATATATATATATATATATATATATATATATATATACATAAAATACATTAAATTAAAAAAAACTATCAACTTGTTTGTTTCTCGAAAGTTTGGAGACCAGCTGAACGGTGAAATGTCAGCACTTGAATTTGTACTATATGTATTTTATGCAAATTCTATGATTATGTCCAACCT
>CAAKHF010009341.1:11473-22681 GCA_901007745.1 Hippocampus kuda
GTGTGTGGGGGGGGGGGGGGGGGGGGGGGGGGGGGGGGGGGGGGGGGCAGCGATGGCAGCCGTGCGTCACAATGGCGCGGACAGCCCGATGCTTTTCTCCGGGTGTTTTCCATCACGAGCAGCTGTAACGTGGGCCTCCCACGCAGACCGGCGCGTACACTGACGTGTGATAACCTACATCTGTGCTTGTGTGTGTCCCAGGAGGCCAGGGAACGCTGTGAACATCTC
Organism: Hippocampus kuda; assembly: GCA_901007745.1. Classification (NCBI taxonomy): domain Eukaryota; kingdom Metazoa; phylum Chordata; class Actinopteri; order Syngnathiformes; family Syngnathidae; genus Hippocampus; species Hippocampus kuda. Next base: position 11,702 of record CAAKHF010009341.1, read on the forward strand.
CAGTCAGAACCGTAGCGTCATTGATGACATTACTCGGCATCCCTATTGGCAGAAAGTCACTTAGTCTTGGTGTGTTGCATGCAAGACACCACACACCAAGCGAGGGAGCAATGGGGCAATTTGGTGATTTGTCCTCCCCTGAGAGATGGGGGGGGGGGGGATTTGAAGTGTTGCGCAAGACTCACAGTTGGCTAGGAAAGCTCCATGGCCAAGTCCTTCATAAATGAGTGACTGCTGTCCTCACTTACAGCGCTGGTCAACAACATGTGAACACAATTTTTTATTTTTTAATCTGAGGCGCGAGTCAACTTTTCGACTTCCAATTTAGTTTTATTTTGGGCAAATTAAGCTTTAGTTTCATAAACATCATCGCGGCAAAAGTAGCAAAAATCCGCCCCCCGAGATGGCTCAAAATGGGTGGATTTTGTTTCTTAATTCAGATTCCAGAATGCCCTGTTTAGACTAACGGGCCGCAAGATCATTTTTGGACTCAATTCCCCGTAACTGGATGTGCTCGGAAAAAAAAGTCCAGACATTTTTTTTGAATGAATACAATGAATACATTCAGCTGCTTTTCTGTTCGCGATGATATGCTTCAGCTGCCGCTTATGAAGGCGAGCCGGTTCGGCATGCACTCACGTCGCCAAATATTGTTATTTACAATACAACACACTACGCAAGGAATCCAAACATGCTGGACCGCGAGAGATGTTTCTGAGCTGAGAGGAAACAAGTGGGAGGCACGCCTCACTTGAGCCTCCACAGTGTTGAACCAGCAGCGCCATGACAATGCCTTGAAGCTATTTCTGCCTTTTTTTTTTTTTTAAACTACAAGATGTGAAATGATTGACAGGTGATTAACAACCCTCTTCCTGTCAGTACCAAGCGCGCGACATTTGTGAACGCTCTGGCAGGACCGGGCTTGCCGTCCTTCGCTCCAGTCACGTCGGGTCCCGGAGGTGAGGCGATGTGTTTCATCGCATACTCTCTGATGATGTTTACATGCGGTTATGCGCAGACGTGTCGTGGCAGGTGCACAGAAATGCTGATCTTCATGTTAAGGCCTGCGGCGACATCTCAGCGTCTTCCTGCACCTCGCCTGGGAAAATATTCTCCGGTGCATTCCAACGTGACAAAGATGAGATTTCCTAAAATGCCACAAGGAGTGTCAACATATCCGAACGCTCCGTCTTGGATCCTCGAGGCCTCACCCGTGGACCTGAGCAGTGATTGAGCTGCGCTTGGGTTGACGACTCGTCGAGCTCGTGGTAGGGGTGCGGGTTGGGGTTCGACAGTGCGCGGTGATGAAGGCATGACGTTTGCGTTTGCCTTTGCCGACCTCCTGCACAAGAATCTGGGAGTTTTGACAGAGAAGACAACTCGGTCAAGACATTCTGACACTTGTCTTGTTTTCCTGTCCCAGCGATGTAAACGTGGGCTTATTCTCTCCCCGCTCCTCGGCGCTCTTCTTCCCCCATCAACAGCAGTGTGAGGCAACGTCCCGAAGGACACAGGAAAAGCAAAGAGCCCAGACGCACACGCATCCCTCCAGCTCTCCCCTCCTTCCTTTTCCAAGCGCTCTGCTTCTCGCTGGCAACGACTCTGCCGCAACACATGTCTCTGATCAAGTCGGGCCTGCGTCATCAGTTAGTAAACTCCAGGCTCCAGGAAAACCAACAGAGAGCACATTCATAGCCGACGACCCTGTGACTGAGTGTGTGATTCATTACGCTTTAATATGTGCCCCTAGCCCCCCCCCCATTCTTAAACCCGCCCAACTACTTCTCCGACGCAGCCCTGAGGCAACCTCGCAGCCTGATCAAGTCCATCATTAAACATACTTGAGGAGTTATCGCTTTTGGCCCTCTTTTCTTTCTTTCTTTCTTTCTTTTTTTTTTGTTTACTAGAAGCAGACCTTTTTTCTTGGTCCTGATTGCAGTTCAGAGGAGTGAAATTAGCTCTCCCTGACGTTTAAATTAGTACTCGGAACTCTAAAAACATTAATGAGGTTGCAACCCATTGGGAGATTTTCCTGGAAGAGGAAGGAATGTCGAATTTGGTTTTTTTGAATCAATAGCGCGGCACGCCGGTCGACCAGTTAGCACGTCCGCCTCACAGTGCAAAGGTGCGGGGTTCGATTCCGGCTTGCGGCCTTCCTCGTGTGGAGTTTTCTCCCGGTCCTCCGTTTTCCTCCCACATTCCCCCCCAAAAACATGCACGGCAGGTTAATGGAGCACTCGAAATAGTCCCTCGGTGTGATTGTGAGCACTGAGGGTTGGTGTTCGTCTGTGTGTGCCCTGCGTTTGGCTGGCTACCAGTTCGGTGTGTACCCTGCCCACTGCCCCCGAAGACAGCTGCGATGGGCTCCAGCACGCCCGACAAGCGGATTGGAAAATTGATGGATGGATGAATCAATAGCACTGAAAACTTTTGAAGCAAGTTGCTAATAATGGGTGCGAAAATTAGCATAACGCACGAGGTGGGAGTTTGAAGCTGGAACGATAGCGACGGAGAAATGAAAAACAGCAACGCAACTTTGCATAACGGACGTTTCCATCTGCTCCATGTAAGCAGGCCACGGAGACTGGAGGGATTTTTTTCCGAGGAGAGCTCTCCTTCTCTCTCTCTCTCTCTCTCTCTCTCTCTCTCTCTCTCTCTCTCTCTCTCTCTCTCTCAGAGCCTTGTGTGTCATGGGTCTTGTTTCTGAAATGCTGACGGCGACATCCTTTCCTTCCGACTCCCAACTGCCTCTCTATAGTTTGGCAGCAACAAACTCCACCCGAAAGCTTTGGCCGTTTGAGCAGGCGCGGCCGGGACAGCTGATGGGGGCGGCCGTGTTGCGGGAGAAACAGCATTTGATCCCTGCAGCTCCTCGGCCCGCACTGATTTTTAAGGGGGGGGGGAAAGTGGGCCAACGTAAACTCCAACTTCCTGTCGGCCTTTTCTCAGAGGGGGAGAGATGATCCTTCTGTGAAGAGGGACACACACACACACACACACACACACATAAATAGAAATACTGCTGTAGAGTCAGGCAGAGAGTGACTGGGGGAGAGAAAGAGAGAGAGTGAGGAATATACAAACATGACTGGACTCAGGAATGTTAAACACATGGTTTATGGCATAAATAGCAGCCACTTTTGGTAAATTACAGTGAGTGTTCTGGCACTGCAGAGCACACAGCAGGAAAACGATCTCGGGTTTCACATTTCGGGCCTCTGCTCTCCTCAAGCAACAAGACGGGGAGCGTGTTGTGTTTTCTTTTCTCTATAAAAAGGCAGAAATGAGCCCGGCAAAGGGTTTAGCTTGGCCAAGTCAAGCTGAACAACATTTGTGGCAAGATTGCAACGGGACACGAGAAGACAGAGCGACATGCCGGCATTTGGGGGAAAAAAAAAAAAAAAGAGAGAAAAAAAGATTGCATCATGAGTTATGTGTGCGAGGTTTTCTTTTATGCGAGGCCTGGTTTCAGAATTGGTAGATAGGGTCAGTGTTTCGCATTCACTCAGTCCCCAAAACAAAGACGAGCATTCGAAAAAGTCAAGCAACAAGTCGAGATCCGGACCACGAGACGTGTTGCCAGCTGACATTTTGAAAATAGTCCTGAACTAACTGGCAACAGCTGAGAGTTTAATAGGCTCATCCTGGGTGAGACACAAGACCGTCACGGCCCCGGGGTGGGGTGGGGGGGACGGCTGTCGTTGATTTCCAATCCTGCGGACCTGTCGCAGACCTTTGAGCGTCCCTTGGAAATGTGCGAGTCCGACGTTTTACGAGGGTTTCTGCGGCCCGGGGGCTGCACGCAGATATCCCTGAGTCAGGAGCAAAGAAGAAACCGCCGCGGAACAGTTTACCTCACTCTGGCCTGGCCCGGCTGGGCCTCGGCCCCCGCGGCCCGACTGCCTGACTAATCTGACTCGAGCGAGGGGAGCCGCGGGAAGGTGAGAACGCTCTGACTCACTGTCTAGGAGGGACGACAGGTTCGACTCTCCCCCGATGACAAAAGAGCTGGAAAACGCAACGCGCGCACGCTGCGACCGTGACCCCTCCCCCCCCCTTGAATTCGGATCGCTTCGTGCCGAGCTTTCGTGCTCAGTCCTGGGAGTGATTAAAACCATACGGCGCTTTCTTCTAAACTTCTCTTTCAAAGGCCAGAGCCAAGTTGCTCGACGCCATTGCCGCGTCTGCGCCATCTGAAAGGATCCGACGCAAGACGAATGTCCCCAAACTGCCTTTACAAAGCCGTCATTGACACTCTCAGAGGAGCGAGCGTTTGATCACACGGTTGTGTGGAATCGCGCCGCATTCTATTTTCCATGAACCTCCTCCTCTAATTGACGCGCCGAAAATAGAAAATAAAAGCATTCGTTTATCTGTTTTCCGTTCAAGCTTATTGGGGCACGCTCAGTCATTATATTTTTGAATTCATTCATAGGCATGTCTATTTTCATGATCAGATGTTCTTAGTTGGATCATATCAGAACAAGTCTGACAAAAACAGCACAGACTAAAAACTTGCGCTGCTTGGCCTAAACCAGTCATTTAAGTCTCGATGACAAATGACCGACAACAAAGCCAGCAAGTCCTTTGGACTTTAACTTCGCGTCAGAGGGGACAACCATTCCGTCAACTTTTTAATTTTTTTTGTAAAATGCAGGAGCGCCAATTTTCACAACAGCAGAACTTAAAACACTTAGTTGAGGTAGGCCAACATAAAATGTTGTTGAAGTGTGTTGCCTGGAAGGTTTGAGCTCAAACAAGAATTTTTCCGGTGCTCCGCATGAAAGATTCGGCCTTTCAAGTTGGCCGTTTCGTCCCGTGTGGTCAAATGTCTTGCCACTATTGCGAATCATCTAGCCAGTGAGTGTGCGCTGCCTGCCGTGTTTGCACAGCGACAACAGTGAGAAGTAGAAGGCAGGTGGAAACTGACAACAGGTGCATTCATTTCCCTCCCCCGCCCCCATACATCATGCGGCACGTTCACCTGCGCATCTGCAGAATTGCTTTTTGCACAATGCTCGCTTCACTCCGCACGTCCAATGTTGAGATGCTGAAATGCCAGTTAATGATTAGACCGAGCACGTTTAACCGTAACGTGCCGAGCGCTTTGGTTCCCCGCGTCGCGGCAGGTGTCGCGCGCCACGCCTTTGCTCAAGAGCTCCAGCCAAAAAGCAGCTTTTAATAAACATAAATTACTTTATTGAATGAAACTCAGAATCACTTTTGGCATACACAAAACACTGAAGACAAGCGGGGTACAAAATGGAAATCACACATCATCTGCACATTGCACTAGGAAGCATTGCCATACATGTTCAAGAATCGACAGCGCTCATCTCTGTGCTGTCCATTTACAGGGATCGCGCCACATATTAGGCGAGCGTGGTGTAAACTTGGGGGAAAAAAAAAAAAAAAGGTTTGGTCCCAGCCTTTCTGCTTTGAATCTCTTTGGTTCTCAATGAATACTGCGAACACGAACGAAAGCCACAAACAGCAATGAGGTAAACAAGACAAAGATGAAAGACATTTCTCGGCATCGATTCATTTGGCGTATGGCTTCGACCTCTCCGATTAACACTGTGGTAACATTGAGTGCATGGCTTGAGAAGCTGCCCAAGTTCCTATCGGCGGAACTCATCGGCGAAAGCGAAGGTGGCGCTGTAGTCACAACAGAGGCTTAAGATGACCGCCTGCCTTGGGGAAACAAAGTCCATTGTGGCGGCATCTTTTCGAAAGCGAGATCGGCGGACGTCACCTGCGATTCCGCCGGCGAAAGTCACTGCCCAAGCACCTGTTAGCACCTCGTCTATCGACGCCACGGTGCCAGGGACAGCCGTGTGTGTGTGTGTGTGTGTGTGTGTGTGTGTGTGTGTGTGTGTGTGTGTGTGTGTGTGTGTGTGTGTGCGCGCTCGCGTGCGCCGTGGCTTTCGCGTGTCCGCGGGCGTGCGCGTTGGGAGGCGCGTTGAGAGCTTGACACCACCCACGCAAGCCTACCTCTCAGCAGCTGCGTCCGGGCCGTGAATCCCGAGCTGTCCGGCACCGGGACGGAGACAGGAAAGAACACCTCTTACCCCAAGGAGTTGAGTACGTGTTTGGTCTTCGGAATGCGCGGGATGGCGGCGAAGGGGCCGACATCAAGTAAGGATCGGCTCGCTTCAGATTTGGTCCAACGGCCTCAAGACTTGAAATTAGCATGGAAAAGAGGCGCCGCGCTTCGAGCCTCGTCACATGCGGGTCCGCAACGAGGACCGATTCCTTCCATTTTTCTCAAAGCTGAAAAGTCATTGTCATGACGGACTGAGAGGTTCTCAGCAGTCGACAGTCCTCCGCCCTCCGCCGTCCTGATCTCGGGAGGCTTGTCCCGCTGCGCCTCACGCCGTGGCGGAGCAACACCCTGAGGAGCTGTGTTTCTGCAGCAATGACATGCGGCTGAAGGTGCGAGAGCAGACGCTGCACTGGTACTTCTTCACCTCGGCGTGGGTCTGCAGATGAGCTCGCAAATTGGAGCGGTCGGCGAACGCTCGGTTGCAGTGGGGGCAGGAGAAGGGGCGCTCGCCTGCAACGAGAAGTACAAGAAGACGGCAACATGTTAACATGAACACAACTTATTCGGGGCCGGCTTTGCAAGAGTTTCTTCGTAACGCCGCTCTCTTTCTCTCTCTCTCTCTCTCTCACACACACACACACACACACACACACACACACACACACACGCATTGTGTCGATAACGAAGAAAGGCTGGAGTGAATTAGCATGATTAAATCACGGCCAGATGACATTAGCATGCTAACAAGTTGCTGCAAGTGCTCAGCGATAACACCTCTCGGCAAAAGCCTTTTGTCTTCATTGTGTCGTCGTTCCCCAAAGCAACGATAAGACAATGAGTCGGGGGGGGGGGGGCCATTGCTGTCGGCACGTGAAACACAATGAGCGATCAATGAGCACAGAGTCTACAGAAGGCTTCCCCATGTGATTGCATCTGTTGATCTAGCGTTGAAGACATCACATTGATCGGCATCGACAGCCTTCTCCTTCGGGCCACCTCACAAACGGCGATTGACGGACTCGTTGACTCGTGGCTTCAAATGGAGACTTTAACCTTTTATTTTTGTGTGTGTGTGTGTGTGTGTGGCGGGGGTGGGGGGCGGTGTCGATATCTGGAGACGGGGATCTCACCTGTGTGCGTGCGGATGTGGCCGCGCAGCAGCCACGGCCTGGAGAAAGCCTTTCCACATGTGGTACACACACAGGGCAGGGTGTGTGAGCGGATGTGCATCTTTAGAGCCCCCAGGCTGGTGTACTCTTTGGGGCAGTGCTTGCAGAGGAAGGCAGGCCTGCTGGCAGCGACGGGGGCCTCCCTCTCTTCCTCCTCTGGCGGACTGACATGGGCCATGGCGCCGGTACATTTCATCCGCTGACGAGGGGCGTACGTGTGCACCGGTTCGGGGCTGGGGGGGTCCGAAGTGCGCCCTTCATCCTCCTCGCCGCTACTGCTGGCACTGCTGCTCAGGCTGGACGGGGAGCTGAGGTCCAAGGGGCCCGGGATGGCGGAGGGCTCGGTTTGGCAGGTGGGCAGGTAGAGAGCAGGCAGCACACTGAGGTCCCACACCAGACCCGCTGTCAAGCAGGTGGCAGCGGATGAGAGCTCAGCCAGAGGATATTTGTCCAGTGACGTCGCTGAGAAGGAGATGGAGGCAGAGTTCAAACAACGGGAACACCAACGGGCTACAAATCAATTGAGACTTAACATAAGACGCATTGGATGCATTTGTCCGGATTCTTTTGACCACATTTTAGTCTTTTTTTGGGGGGGTGGGGGGGGGCGTAAAGTTGCAGCCATTGGAAGGCTTCGTGGGCCGTTTCCTCCCACGTATTCACAAGAGTTTGTAACATGAATGGCGCTCTGTCTGCCGCCACGAAGAGGGGAAAGTGCATATAACGGGCCGCAACTTTATCGGGAAGTTACAGGATGTGGAGTCAAACCACATTAAAACGTGTGTGTGCGGGGGAGGGGGGGGCAAAAAAAAAAAACACTCATATCCCCACCAACCCCACCACGCACGCACAGTTCCAGCATCTACACTGGAAAAAGGGGACTTTCTCACCAACGTGCGCAATTACGTAAGGAGGGCTTTCGGAACTCAAAATAGAAAGTTTCATCACTCACCATTCTGACATTCCAGTTCACTGTAGTTTGGCTTTTGTTTGGCGAAGTACTTTTTAACCAAGAAAGACCGAGGCATTGTCCTTTTGCGTGTTAAAAAAACAGTGCGTAAAAGTATCCAGCGACGGGTAAAAGGCACAGTCTACAACAAACAGGGTTACGAAAATTGTCCTCTGCCAAGTGGGAAATATAGAAACATAAATATATATGATGTTTTTTAAAAAACAATTTCAATGCGCTAATAGTCCAAAAGGTGGAGTGATATTCGGTAGACCAGCGTGCGTGCAGCTTTCACGAAGAATGACTAAATGCTGGCCTCTGTTCTGAAATACTGACACGGGCGCAAGGGGTGTGCTCGGCCCCGAGGGCCCTCCCCACCACCAGCTCCCTCCTCCTCCTCCTCGTCCTGCTGTTGTGTGCAGGAAAGGGGCTTCATGACCTCTTTCCGCAACCCAAACGCGGAGCTCACGTTAGCAGATGATGGTGAAGGAGCTGAGATGAATGCAAATGATCCGCTTGATTCTCAAAAGCGAGCTGAGCTCAACGGCGATGTAAAGCATTCGCTGAAATAATAAGCAATTAAAGGCAATGATACAAAATCCTCGCTCTGGGCCACATTTGCGCTCTGAAGTTCCAATCGCTGGACCAAGAGGAGCAGTTATTACATGTATTAATACAAGAAGATCACGATTGTGTCAGGCTGGTCAAACTTTTTTACTTTGACCAAACAGGGGCAGGAAATAAATGAGGGCAGTTTGATGGAATTGTAAGTTGATGGGTTCGTTGTTTTTAGTGGATAGCTCTACTTTACGAACGGCAAAAGGAGACATGGAAGCCTTTAAATGCAGTTTCATTAAAAGGGGAAAAAAAGACGTCTATACCGCAGCGCGTTCGAGAACACAACTCTCCTCGTAACTATAATCACTTCCTGCTTCTCTTACTTCAACAGCCAATCAGAAAATATCAACATAAAAACATGTCTAAGCAATTATTAAACAACAGAATATCATTTAGGTATTCTTAACATGAAATAACATGATGCTCAAACATAAAATGATAATAATTAATAATATAACATAAGCTTACAGACTCAATATTTTAATCTGGTTTATAAGCAAAGGCAAATGCTTCTGGTCGTGTTTCGGACGGTAGTTGACTACATAAACACGCATTATAGCTTCAAATAAAATGGAAACGCTGAAAAAATGAGCAGAAATGCTGAATTTCCACAGAACAGAAGACTCATTCAAGGGTTTAATTAGAATGAAAATGGAGGAAATCATATGCTGTCACACACAGTCACCAGATCACATTAGTTGAACTACTTAAGAAACATTTGGGACAGACAAAAATAAAACCACACTTGGTATACAGTACTTGATAGAAATCCAGGGCTGCGTCACAAACGACTTTAGTTCTAACAATTTGGTCACTTTGTTGACAAAATACAAGAAAGTCCCATGGGATGATGCAATGTAGTTTCTTCACTAATTCAAAATACAACCAAAATAATAAGCATGTTGTTAAGCGAACGCCATCCTGCCTGTGCCAGTCCAAATTGCCCATTATTGAAAAGGAAGAATTTTAATACAAGCTCCTGCATTGGATTTGGACGTAGTTAAAATGCCGTGTTATAGTTTGGGTGGCAATTGTGTGTTATAGAAGAATGAAGAAAGTCGGATTGCACTATTGATTCCTTCAAGTATGCACAGGTTCATTTCTTATCTATGCACGCCGCTCGGGATCATTCGGAGCCCCTTTTGGCCATTAAACTATTTTGTGCACTGCAGACTGGGCACAAATGCATGGATAGTTTACTTGATGACATCAAATTTGTCACACTTTATTACTGTAAACAAAGAAACCACATGACCCTCATGTGAAGCACATGTCAAAATGGGGACGACTCAAATAGATTGAGTTCACGTAGGGCAAAAGCGCCATCTAACGGACAAATGCAGGAGTAAAATATGACATCAATTGACAACCAGAACACTCGGAATTCCCCGCATTTATGACGTTGGATGAATAGGCTGGGCCTCGGGCATGTCCAGCTGCGGTCCTCAAGATCAGGTCTGCATTCCATCTCTCCCTCCTGCTTGTGAAGGCTCTCAGTCGTACAGGAAGGTTCCATTGAAGAAAGGGTTCCGTCAGTCGTCATCTGTACCTGTGGGTAAAAAACAAAAAACAAAAAGGACGTTTCGCTTCTCTCACAGAAGCTTCGTCAGCGCTGACGAAGCTTCTGTGAGAGAAGCGAAACGTCCTTTTTGTTTTTTACCCACAGGTACAGATGACGACTGACGGAACCCTTTCTTCAATCTCTCCCTCCTGCACCAAGCCTTCAAATTCAAATGATCAGCTCATCAGCAAGTTGTGAAGAAGCCTGAATACGATCCAGGCGTATTGCAGGAGGCTGAACTCTAATGAAAAAAAAAAAAAAAACAAAAACAAAACAAAACAGAAATACACTTTAAAAAATACTGAAGTAATTGAAAAATGCTTTAATATAGTGCAATGATCTTCTAGGTGGGTGGTTGTCGAGTGGTTAGCGTGTCGACCTCACAGTGCAGAGGTGCAGCGTTCGATTCTGGCTCCGGCCTTCCCATGTGAAGTTTGCATGTTCTCCCCGTGCCTGTGTGGGTTTTCTATGGGTACTCCGGTTTCCTCCTACATTCCAAAAACTTGCATGGCAGGCTGACTGAACACTCAAAATTGTCCCTGGGTGTGAGTGTCAGCGCGGATCGTCGTTCGTCTCTGTGTGCCCTCCAATTGGCTGGCAACCAGTTCCGGGTGTACCCCGCCTACTGCCCGAAGAC
>CAAKHF010009344.1:1485-13770 GCA_901007745.1 Hippocampus kuda
TAAATATGAAAAAAAAAGCTTTAAACTGCTTGAAAAGCTTTGGTTTGTCCATGCGTGAGGGCTTGACAAAAGCAATTATATTCTGTACAAAAAAACTTGAACGAATGTTCAAGACAGGGGTCACCAACCTTTTTGAGAGTGAGAGCTACTTCATGTGTCCTGATTGTGTGAAGGGCTACCAAATTGATACACGTCTGAAATAACATTTGTACAAATTACATTTAATAATATTAGAATATTAGATATAAATAGATAGATACTACAGCTAGCTAGCTAGATGGCTAAATAGGTAGCTATAGAATCTATAATACTGCCCGTGTTTGCATTTTTAAATCATAATTTCGACTAGCAATTCACAATCCTCGCACTGGCGGGCTACTGGTGTGGTCCTCACGGGCTACCTGGTGCCCGCGGGCACCACGTTGGAGACCCCTGGTTCAAGAGATGTGTACACATACGACATGACGAGAGCCCGTTCCATTAACAACAGCCACATTGTAAATATGAATTAGTAGGTACAATGCGCTCCTTATAGATGCGGCGATGCAAATCTAACATCCATGCTTTCATGACCTTTTCTGGGACTGTTGCTTCATGACAACATGGCCGCCACTCTGGATCCGTCGAATTGAGGTTCCACTATACATAAAAAAAATAAAATAAAACAATTCAGCGCATCATAAAAACTTGAGTTATGTACATGTACTATAAAATACACAAATAATGTAAAATCATCATATAGAACTCCTGATATGTTGAAATAAATTATTTACAGAACCCCCGGATTTTTGCAATAAGATTTATTATGCAGTCAATATATGAAGTGTGTGTGTGTGTGTGTGTGTGTGTGTGTGATGTGCGTAAGTCTAGTGACCAGCCTGTCAAAGTAGAACTCATAAAAGACAATGATAGAAAAAAAAAAAAAACAGTCCAAGAAGTGTACAGTATTCCCTCAATCAAAACCAAGCATACAAGCCAGATGGCCAGTGCTAAATTGCAAAGCTTCTATTTCGACGTCATATCATGTGGACGGAGCATGGCATCCAAATTTGGTGATCATTTTGGAGGATTTGCCATTTAAAGCGCCTGGGAGGGCCCTGCTATCACTACTTGCAGCTTTAATTGTCTTTTATTGGTCACGTCTGGAGGGCTGTGAACTGAATTGCCCGTATCCAATTCAAGGTTTTTGTTTCAACGTCACATTATTTATTTGGGCAGATCATGAAAACGGAGTCTTTTGGACTGCAGTTGCCTGATGAGATAAAAACGTCGTTAAATGGTGTCCGCCTCACAATGATTTACATGTTTTGCTCATCTGCGTCCATTTTGAAACAATCCAATCACCCGTTAACTCCAATCCCATCTCAGGCAATTGAAATGGGGCTCAGAATTTATTGCTTCACATTTAACATGTCTGGCGAAATTGAAGAAGTGATCTACTACACACTTGCCACTTGTGATAAAGTGCATGCAAAATGTTGCAAATGGCTGCCGCAGTCCAGTGCAGGTGGTCCATTATCTGTCAAGATGTGTTAGTGGATGTTGTGAATAGAGCAGAGTAAGAGTTCACTTCAATCCAGTAACGCCACAATCATCAAGAAGAAAAACCATGAAACATATCTTTTCATTGCCATCGCCTTTACGATGATAAACAAACCTCAGACCTCTTTCCTCGCCTTTTGATTGAAACCCACGGAGATAAAAGTCGACAGGACGGAAAGATGTGAGTGGGGGGGGAGACTTATTCAAATTCATCGATCCTTCTTTCCAATAGTCTTCATCTGCGGTGAGCCCCCATTTGAGATGCGGAGCATGTCCCATGGAGCCTGCCGTTGGAGAAGCACACACATCCCTGGCATGAGCTTCTCTTTACCCTATTGACTGGATGAGTCTGTCACCGCATCCGGATTAAAGTCTTAAGACTATCTATTAAAAAAAAAAAAACTGCCTGGGCAAGGAAAAGGGACTTGTCAGAGATTTGTTTGCCGTCAAGGACTTGTTCCTGTCAGGTGAAGCTATGGCCGTGGAAAGGCAAATCATTTTCAAAGTCACTTGAAGATCAAACCTGCCTTCGTGAAAATCATTCGAAATCAACATTTACTTGGTGTAGCCTTTTTATCATTTGCCCAAAAAAACCCACTCACACAGCGCAAGTAGGGAATTTCTGTCAACATTCATAAGTTCTAACATAGGCAACCGCGTTATTTACTATTGGTCGCGTGAGCGCGGTGAAAAAAAACCCCTGTGAATTGATCATTATCATTATCGTCGACATGTCTCCGCTTTAATGCACCTGTTTAGTTCGATCAGAGTTCTGGCAGTAGCGTGTGTGACGTTACTGCAGTGCGAAATCTCTTGAGACCATCTGTTCTGTATTCCTTCCTCTGCTTTAAAAAAAAAAAAAAAAAAAATTGTATGTTCAATAGCATTCAACATGAGACATCTTGAGATCAGTTCGAGACAGCAATGCGACGAAAGAGAAAAATAAAGGGGAATACTTGTCTTTAAAATATATAAAGTGAACATAATGAAATGTCTGCCTGCATTTTGTGGATTTTATGCAACCCTTGAGGCATACTCCACCCTCATCTAAATTTTGATCAAATTCAGAGTTGCAAGGGATGTCAACTAGAAGTTCTGTTATGCATTGTACTTGCGACAAAACAAATGACTTACTTTTTCTTTACACAGTCTTTTTTTCAGGATGGTAAATTTAAAACATTTTTTTTTTGTTTTTGGTTTTTTTTTTTGTTTGTTTGTAATGTTCATGGATGGGAAAGCAGTAATTTCATTTGGCAATTGCTTCCAGCTACTAGTCACAACCACTTTGGGGAGTATTTGTGTGGTATCTGAGCACTACAATGCTATGTTGTGATTTATTAATCATCGATTAAGCCCTTGGTCATTTTCTTTGACATTTTGGTACTGCACCATCTCAGCATGCATTTCAAAAAAAATGCCATTTTAAGATCAGAAAACAATTCTTTATTGTCTAATGTCACATGTATCGACGCTAAAAACCCAATGAGCCCCTGAAATAAATAAAACCTGTTCATATTTGTGATGCAGTGCAAAGGATTACATAATGGGATGCCCTCTAATTATTATTATGATTACAGTAAGCCCTTGTTCATCGCGGTTAATGGGGACCAAAACCACCCGCGATAAACGAAAATCCGTGAAGTAGAATAAATAAATAATTTTTTTTTAAAGGCCGCGAGAAGCTGCAAAACAACACTGAGTCACAGTGAGCAACATACTTTACTCCATGTATTAAAAAAAATCAAAAAACAATTTTTTTTTATATGTTTGAAAAAATCCGCGATGCACTGAAGCCGCGATAAACGAGCCGCGAAATAGTGAGGGATCACTGTATTATTTTTGGCAACACCATTTAAACCAACGTGTATGGTTTAAAGTAAAAATGGGCCTTGTTTGAGGAGCCAATTAATTGTCATATTGAAACAATTATGTCAGGATAAATCTTGCACAGGAGAGCCCTCATTGTTTAATCATTAAGCACCTCTCCTATTGACTCCTTGTTAACTTTATCAAGATGTCAATAGCCATTATTGCTTGTCTTGTCTTGATTATCCTCTCAGCTGCAAAATCAATCGGACATAATCCATTTCCATTCTGCGGGTCAAAAGTTCACTCTGTGATGATTTACTGTACAAGCTTCGAATGTATTCATCTCTGATGTACATATTTACCTTAATATTCACAGTGGCGCTAATTTCTTAAAACCTTCTGACTGCCTGAACCCTTAATGAAATTTTCCTGTGGTAAAGGCATCACTTTACCCATTCAACCCCCCACCCCGACCTGCCAAGGAGGTCATGTTGCCTGAATTGCGAGGTTAATAATGTTACGGTTACAACGTACATCGTGCAGATCAATACAAATGAGACGGTGGACTGTACTTAGAGTGAAGGTGGACTACACTAGTGCAGGAGTATGAATTTCTATATCCAAGGACATTTTCGCCCAACGTTCCTTCTACACACACACTCTTTTAAGGTTCGAATCTTTGTGGTGGATTTCACCATCAAAACCATGTGCATAAACAAACCCTGTTCCAAATTCTCACGTCATTTTGTACATGCACGTACAAATTTAACAGCCTGTTCAGGCAGCCAGGTGTTCATGCTTGGAATAATACAAACCTCCAAAATAAAAATATATGCATGCGTGAGATTGTTGCTGGTGTGTGACTGATGTTGTCATGGTTGCCGGGATGATTGTGTGTCTCTGTGGTCATTTAGCAATTTTTTGCGTGTTTTTTTTTACATTTTATTTTTTCTGTGGGTTTGCATCTGATCTGTCGTTGCCCATGTGCCTCAGCAACTGATGCAACCACACGAGGATCTTGAAGAACAAAAGAGCGAGCCCTTTCTGCCTCAGATGTAAAGAATGTGATACACATCTGGATGAGAACAAAGTATCCCATCGTAACTCATTAAATATGAGGCACGTCTCGCTGGATCTCACCACAGTAAAAGATGAAAGCCCAATTAAAACGTTGTGACTTCACTTGACAAATACAAATCCAAGCGTTTGACATTGTTCTAGCATTTGACATTGAGATCTTGAAACTCTATCTTTTAATGTCTTTTCTTGCCACACAAAGAAAATTGGCTAGGTGTTGTCTATCACAGAAATATATTTTTAAACACAATTCTAGAGCCAGCTGTTCAAAACATGGCATTGTAACAACATTTTTAATTGGTTGCTTAACTTGCATATAGGGGAAGATAAAGAATTTAAAAAAATAAAAAGTTAGATAATGAAGCATGGGTATGTTTCCGTTGAACAGTTTGTTGGACAGAGATGAAACCATTGGCTCCGAGAGACTGTAGGGGACCCTTCAAAACTTCTCCAAACCCCAAAAGTGCATTAAACGGGTGCTTTAAGAGTTTCATTAGTTTTTTTGACCTGACCACTCTCATATTGCAAAGACACACATATCTCAAGTCATCTTTCCCCATTGAAATGAATGTAAATGCAGTTAATTCGCTCCAGCCCCACAAAATAAAGAATATATATCTATATTTTTTTTTCTCAAGAGAAAAATTGCACTCAACGGTATTTCTTACTGTATAGAAAAGCACACAGTAATAACATTTGCTCTCCACATAACCTGCAGAACATGGAAAATGTCGCCCCAATACATGACAAGACGTAATGTTTTCTTCCTTGTACTGCTCCTTCTTTGGTGTATATTGGCAGAGTGCAAACCAGCTTAATGGTACATGACCAAAGACGGGCTGCAACACATGCATTGCAGTTGCAGAAACTGTGATAGATCATCTCATATACGTCACCTGCTCTCAGCTGATTGATTAGCCAATCGCGACACAATATGACACGATGTAAATTATCACTTTCTACACAGTCACATCACATTGTTCTATTCATGCCTTTATTTTTTGTCCATTCCATAATCTATTTCATAACCTTTATAAAGAGAGGCACAAGACAAACTATAGATGGAATTGTTTCCTTCTGCAAAGTTTTATGGAAGTTGCTCAAGGTCTTTTTATGTAATCCTGTTAACCAACAAATAAACAAATGCCAACATAATCCCCTTGGCAGAGGTAATGCATGCACTGTTATTATTATATGCGGTTTAAATGATCTCACAGAGGTGGCAGACGCTTAGTTATTATTGAGGAATTATCTCTGCTACCGCTGGGTCCTCAGCCATTCTTGTTTCAGAATAAGAGTGCACTAATTTGATTTCTTGCTATGCAGCTGCTTAGTGTTCGTCTTTCTCACACCACCGTGTGGCCCTGAGCAGCAAGAGGCGAGTTTGAATCATCTACTTTCAGGATTGAAAAATCATTTATTCGACATTTAACGTTTACTGACCAGCATCCCCTAAGTGGTGATGTCATGACTTCACGTGCATTTTATGTCTTTTTTTTCAACCCCTTTGTATTAAAATCATGTGCCTTTCAGTGTCGCTAGTTAATAGTCTCTTGCTTCTCCAGACTGCTTTAGAAAACGGTTCATTTTGCTCAGGCTGTACTCATCATCACCTAATTTGCCTGCAGGGTCACTGGTGAGCTGGAGCCTATGCTAGCTGAGTTTTTGTTGAATTCACTCAATTTTATTTCATCAAGTGGATCCACAAATTATAATCGCCTGGATCCAGATAATTTTATTTTTTTTTCGTCGACTTCATTTTTAGTCCACTCATTTATTTCTGTGTGTTCAAATTTGGAAAAAAAAATGTGAGGGAGGCTTCTTCACTTATTTTTTTTTTCAAAATATTTGGGTTTTGTCATTCAAGTATACAGCCTGTTTACATTTTAAATATATAAAACTGAAATAATATTTAATTATTTATATTTGTTTTAGTTCAGCTTTTTTAGATTGGGAGAAAAGTTTGAGAACCACTGTATGAGAGTAATGTTACCATTCAAACGGCATACTGTTACAGTGCATAGTTTTAGGAATAAAACCTAAATTAAATTTAAGATGGGTCTTTATTTTTTTTATCATTTAGGCATTATGACATTTATGGCTCTTTGTATTAGTTTTGGCCTTCTTCAACCAGAGTCAAAAAAGTATGCTAATAGAATGCATGAATAAACTTCTTTCTAGTCAGGGAGTTGCCACAAGCCACCTTGACTCTGATTTATTTTATGTATGCGCAGTACGTGCTAACGACATTAATTATACATAACGCTCCCGTGTTGCATGACCCCTAAAGACTGTCTGAGAGACAGTGATTACTTGTGTCGCATATCAAAGCTTAGGCATGGCTGTGAGGCAACTTCTCATATCTCACTTCAGAGAAAAGTGTGTGTGTGTGGGGGGGAAATCAGCGTGCAATCTTTCCCCAGTTGATTGTGGTCAACACAAATCACAGCGGAGAAGAATGGAGGCGGGGTGGGTCGGTGTAGATAAAGGCGCCGCCGCTGACTTTGTGGCATGGCTAACCGCCACCTGCCTCGTGTCCCGTTGGCCTTCCCAACCGTCACCTCGATCTCGGGTAAAGCGCTGCACGGCCAAGCTCTGTCTGTCTTGGCTTGTTCCATTGATCTGCTGTAAACGCATCAAATACGGCAGGCCACGCAGGAATTGCAAATACCCCCACCCCCCACCCCCCTACCTCTTCCTTCCACAGCTTTTCAAAGGAACTGATAAAGGCACGGAAATGTGAAAACGCTCTTCTTCACAGGGGTCCGTGAAGGAGGCAATTTCCATTATGCCCATGTCTGTTTCCCGCATAGACGGGAAAAAAAAGTGACATCACTCTGATGTTCCTGCACACCGCAGCGGCAGAGGAGAGTGAAGAACAAAACTGGGGGAGTATTAAATTACTTCTTTTTCAAAAGCTCTTTTTCTAATTTACTCCCAAATGGTGTTTTACCTTAGTCACAGCCAGTTGGTGTTTTCACGCATTCTGTATTATTTGTTCATTTGAAGCTTTGGGGTTGTACATTGCTGATTTTCAGCAGAATCAAATACGGTGCCACGGAGAAGATTTGTACGTTAATCAGGTGTCTGCGTGTCCCAGCCGTCTTTCGGCAAGAGGCAGGGTACACCCGGAACTGGTCGCCAGCATTCTTTGCAAACAGTTTTTGTTGCCTCATGGGAATAATTAAAGCAATCTGAAAGAATATCTTTTTGAATGACATTGAAGTGGGAATGTAACAGAAGAAAAAATGTTATGTAACAAGTGAATTCCCTGTTATGCAGCCTTTTGAATAACAAACTACAGTCATACACATTTGTATACAATCACGAGGTATTTAATGAACAGGCGTGGTTGTTTCTGCAGGACTCACAAATGCTTTCACAATTGGTTCTATCTGTTGGTATTGAGAGTCTGATACTTGTATACTTTGACAGAATGTTGCATAATGACTTTATTCCTTCAATATTGAGATTCCAAATTTTCTAGCTAAATTGCGAATGGATTGTCATAAAATGCTTTTCTTAAAAAAAAAAAAAAAAAGCGGAAAAAAGCTACAATTGTAGTCTCATAGGATTACATCAGGTTGCATCTCTTATTCATCTATTTATTTATTTTTTACTCTGTGGAGCTAATACTTCATACCGTTTTCACTTGGAGATCAATGAGACAAAACTGCTTTCGTTCCTTTCGAACTTTGATTTGGATCAAAACTAAAGCTTGACACATTAGTTTTCCTTGTTGGAAAAACACAGCGTCAAAATTCCAGTGTGATAAAGACAAACGGAATGGTAAGAAAGCGTTCCATCTGGCATGTTTTCATAGCTTCCTTTTCAAATTGTATTTTTGTTGCGTTTACGTGATCGCCGATAGCAAGCGTTTCTCTTCGGTCCAGACAGATATCGCCGTCTGATTGTCTCGGCCGGGCAGTTAATTTATAAGATGAAATACGGTATTGTAAAATAATGCGGACATTCCTAACTTTTAAACCCGGTGGCCAAAAAAGGAATGTAAAGATGCATTTGCAAGATGAAGACTTGGCAAAATGTGATTGGCTGCACTTTGTTAAATCAATGCATCAATCCTGCATATTGTCCTTGAGATTTGTCCTCACCGGAGAGTTGAAGCTAATTAAGATGGTTGGTTGAGGGATGCGCTTGCGTCTCGGTGCTCATAAACGAGCACACACTCGATTGGTGAAGCGGCACTTGGGCTGACGACAGCGTACACAATGCACTTATCTCATTCCAAAGATTCCCTACTGTCTTGAAGATAAGTGTAATCTGATTCAAATAATTGAATTAATTGAGGCCACGAAGCTCGGTGAGGTTCATTCTTCTAGTGGACAAACCAGATTCCATTTCTATGTCTTATCATCATGAAACCATTTTTGCCGACAACTCTTGGAAATGTTCCCCGTTCAGTATTTCTTCAGTCTTCATCCTCCGACACAACTATATTTATCTTTGATTGCCACCTCTTTGTTTGCTAATATTTATTCTCAGTCCTGTGTTAATATTGTTTGACTTGATAAGAGGATTTCGACTATCCGGCGCGCTCAACTTTCTCAAATATTGACCAGAGATTATTTTATTTATAATCTAATATTGACCAGCCTTGGCAGACATGAGGAAGTGATTCTTACTGATTGCCTTATCCTTTTAGTTGGATGGGATCCATATTTTTGTCTGTGTAAATACTGAGCATATACAGAAAAGTCAAACACAGCCTGTTATGGAATGCCCGCTGACCTCTAATTTGTTCTGATTTCATAGCAATTATTGTCAATTTATGGGCCTAGCTAGACCCCCTAAAATATTAATGGACTGTACTGGCGATGTTTTAAGTTGCATTTAATGTTCCTTACTGTCACCCAATACAAATTAACTACTATAATTAACTTACAAACCTTCCATCCATCCATTTTTGGATCCGCTTTATCCTCACAAGGGTCGCGGGGCGTGCTGGAGACGATCCCAGCCGTCTTCGGGCAGTTGGCGGGGGGCACCCTGAACCGGTTGCCAGCCAATCGCAGGGCACACAGAGACGAACAACCATCTGTGCTCACACTCACACCTCGGGACAATTTAGAGTGTTCCATTAACCTGCCAAGCATGTTGTTGGAATGTGGGAGGAAACCGGAATACCCGGAGAAAAGCCACACATCCCCGGGGATAACATGCAAACTCTACACAAGTAGGCCAGAGATGGAATCAAACCCGGTACCTCTGCACTGTGAGGTCGACGCGCTAACTACTCGACCGTCGGGCCGCCACTTACAAACCTCAAAATACAAAAATAAAACAATACTACACACACAGCTGTCTACGGCATAGGTGGGGTGCATTCTTATATATTCTGTCAAGTTAAAAAATACATTAATTCATATATATTTTTGAGGTAAGCTTGCGTTTGCATATTTTGACACAATACCCACAAGAGGATTGCTTTAAGTCTTGAGTACGGGTATAATGATTCATGTATCAATTTTATATTTCTACAATCCAACAACATCCATCTGTGCTCGGCATGTTGGCCTTTCAGATGAAATATATCCATTTAAAATCACTTTAAAAGGTTATCAATCGATTGTTAGCAGTATGAAATAATGCAGCGGATTTATACACGGCAGACTTGTGAAGTGTGTATGTGTTGTATTTCAAAGAAACATGCTTCCAATTCCTTTCAGCTTAAATTTTTCCAGCTTTCACCAACAGTCTTCTACCTTCCTACTTGTCTCATTTTCTTTACCCCTTATATCTTTTCTTTGCCTCCATCTAGAGACTCCTCTGTAGTACCCGTCGGTGTTGGACTGAGACACCACACTGTTTCTTTTTTTCTTTTGAAATGAAAGTACTTTTATTGATAAAGACAACAAACTGTCTGATGGATGGCTGGTGACAAGATAGTGAATGAGATCAATCAATATGGATACATGTGTATGACTCACCTTGTGCAATCTGAAGCCTTTCAAGTGAGCGTAATTTAGCACACTAATAGAGAAACGTGTTTGTGATCAACACATCGCTCACCATTGATTTGATTTTTCATTTAAAAATATGTTAAGTGTAAAACGTTAGAGCGTGTTACTGAATGCGATCATCAAAGAGCTATTTGTTTCTTTTGAAAAAAAACGAAAGCGAGGAGCTACTGTGTTGCAGATCCGGCCACAACATCAACTACCGCACGCTGTTGGGTTACAAAGTGCAGGTTTGTTCACTTGTTTACTAGCTCTCCATGCATTATTAACGCTATTCCGCAAAGATTTTCCTCATGGAAACTTCAATCTGCTTTGGTTCTAGCCATTACTGTTTTTTTGGGGCGAGGGACCCCTTTATAGTGGAGACATTTTGTTCATTAAAAACCCCCTCATAATTCTAAACAATTAAACATATCTCTTCAAGCACACTGGCAGAACCAGTAAACTCAGAGCTGGAAATAATGTAAGTAACAAAAAGTTCCTCTTTTGCCCTTTGTTTTATTGCAAAGCAATACTCTATCTACATCAGGAAATTTAAATTAAATGACCATAATTTTTACTCGATTCCCTTACAAGACACAACAGGAATATAGGAAATTTCACTACCACTGTCAAAGGATAAGCACCGGAGAAAATGAACGAACAAGTGGATGGATGGTCATCATCATATTTTTTTTCTTCGCCACCCCTTTGTGTTGCGACTTCAAAATATTAGTCAAGTTCGGCAACTCCAACAAGGCTGGTGGACCAGTGGGATCATCATGAGTAGAGGGCACTTCAGTGTAATACCTCTTGTGCTTTTTGATAACCGACTTTTAAGAAACAGAAATAGTCTTTTTTTTTTTTTTCTTCCCGAGAGACAGTCAAACCACAAAAATTACAGGGTTCCTGAGCTCCTTGTGACAGCTGGACTTTTATTGATGCCTTGCGCTTGGGCTTTTATGCCCATCAGATATTTCATTTTTCACAGTGTTTGGATAATTTTCATTTTCACGATGGAAAATAATCTATTATGATCCATTGGCTCTACCCCCTCACCAGTAGCTGTTTATGTGGCTTGATAGCCAAGCACCGCAGCTATATTTCATGCACGTATATTTCTTTTCTATGTACTTACAGAGGCACACAATGATTGAAGTGAGGCCCTTAGCGATGACAGCTCCCGCCTGTGATATTAATGGTAGCCCACGTAATTGCGCATGCCATTAAGAAAGTACAGATGCTATCAGGGAGTGCACACATCATTATTTCTCTGTGTAGCACCTCATTAATATTTGTTGTTCTTTAATTTTATCCCCAACACACACACACACACGCGCACACACACACGCGCACACACACGCAGCACCCCCCTACTACTTTGCAAGCAGGAGGGCTGAGCTGAGGATGACAAAAACATGAGTCTGGTTCACTCCAGGCATATAATTTCTCTTCTTCTGCATTCAAAGTAGTAACCAGCGTCATAGCTCTTACACACGTCTGCACTAGAGTACAGCTCTCAACGACACCGAAGTGAGTTGTGGCCCTCAAATCTTCCCTCAAGTCGCTTTAAAGGTCAGATGGCTTACAGCAAGGTGTGATCTACTCAGCGATGAACTCTAGTAAGCCCTCAATAAGATTTTATTGGTCAGGTTTTTGGTGGCTGTCTCTTCTGTAGAACAGTAGTCCCTTTCACACTGCTTGTCTGTTGAATCGGCCCAACAGAACTGTAATAGTACAGCCGATGTACCCTTCAGAGAGAACTCACAGACGATTTCTCGGTTTTGAATTGAAATCGTGATCTCAGACAAAACAATTTCATGATCACCAAAGATGTGGTTTGTTGTTGTTTTTTAACAGCAGTTTATTATCTAATTAATTAAGAATAAGAATTAAAAAA
>CAAKHF010009348.1:15535-27877 GCA_901007745.1 Hippocampus kuda
TTTAACTTTCTTTTGGTGGCGGCGCGGACACCCGCAGCAGCTCCTCTTGTTTTATGTTGTCTTGAGAGGGAAGAAATTTCATCTGTGCTGTATGTACAGCACATTTGACAAAAAAGTTGGATCCAATTCAATCCAATTTATTGTGACATGAAAGTACGGCTTCAGGAGCAAAACGACAGCTAATTTACAAAAACTGTAGGGTTGTTATTTGCAAAAATGTGCATACTATGCAAAATGATGCGCGTATTTAGATGGTTCGATGACTGGATAGATAGATGTTACTTAAATGCAACTTAAATCCCAAATACAATACACTCCATTACCGATCGGTGATCTAGATGTGAAGATGGTTCACCATGACACAGGATAATCATCAAATATTTCATACTTTATAAATATAATCAATATGTTCAAATAAAATCGGTTACAGAGAGTTTCCTTACCATGAGGGAAAGTTGCGAAGTTATGACTTTTTTTTTTTTTTTTTTACTATGACAGTGTTTTCTATTTTCAATAAAGCTCTTTTGAATGTCGAGGCCCTTCACACATGAGCTGTTCTCACTCATTTCCAAATCCATGTCCCTTTCCAGTGAATCTCTGCATTTGTTTGTATTTCCAGCACCCAGAAATAGCCCCCGTCCTGTGAAAGTCCCTCGCTGCCACAGTGACCCACCAAATCCAAATCTTTTCATTCCCAATGCTGAAGGATTCAGGTTGGTTGATTAGTCAGTTCATGAAGAAAAGAGCTTTTTAGTCTTGCCTTCATTGCTTTGCTGCTTCGGGCTCCCTTTGCTTTACCTGACTACTAATGGCAGAACTGTGTGTGCTCAACTAAGTGTGTGTGTGTGTTTGAGTGAACCACCCAGCCACATATCCTCACTCAACGTTTGCGCACATCCGACCCGAGACAACTGGCTCCTCCAAGGCGGAGCTCTTCAGTGTGTCTGTTTTTACCACACAGCTCTCGAAGTCTCCCCTGTGACCTCCGGAATCAGCTTTTCCCCAACGGCCCTCGGCCCACCCCACAGGGCCCGGGGGAACACGGACACGCTAAAGCGCCCGCCGGCACCGCCAATGATGTCAGGTAGCCCCTCTTCCCTGGTCACCCTTGAGAAAGGAAACAAAATCCCAAGAAACCCGCACGGAAAATCTCCTCATAGCACTGATAATGAGTTGTTTCTGCAGGGTCAACTGCACATTTCCATACTGCAATTGTCGTGCTTATTTCCAGAATCCTGGATTACTATTGTATCACTATATGCCCACTCATGCGTACGTTCGCCAAATTTGCGATGACATTTTGTTGATGACGCCATTTGGTTGCAGAACAAGTCAAGCGTCTCTTCTTATTTCCATTTGTGAAAAATTTCGTAAAATAATGTTTGTCTCGGCTTAGTCTGCACACCATGAGGTCATATTTGTCATATAGAGCCTCTATTTAGTCTGAAAACGGAATAAGAAGAACTGAATAAAAGTTCAGAGTATACTCCCTTAAAATTTGAAATGCACTCTTTTTTTTTTTTTTGTAGCCTTGGACGATTTAACAGGAAATTGTTTTTCATGATTATATAATGCAGGCTTGTAAGCACTCACAAATGTCATTGGGCGCGAAGATGCATTTTTCGACGTGCCTTTTAACTACTGTGGTTTATATTTGTATGCCCGAATGCCACTTTGTGTCCAAATCAGGGTTTCTTAACTCACTTTGTGTCAATACAAGCAATTGTCTGCTGTGTTTTCTGTTGGAATGGAAATAATGGGCTATGACATTCTGCTCTTTAGTGCTTTAATACGAACCTCTTGCTTTTGACGCCGCTCACGTGCCGCCAATAGACCTTTGCCTGCGCTATTAATCTTCTGATTTCATGCCGAACGCTCAGTAGACTCCTCTGAGGGGCAACATGGACGCGGCTGCTTTCATGCGTCACATGGTTGTAGCTTGTACTGTCAGCTTGAGCATACCTTAAATGATGTATTCATTGTTTGATTGGAAAATGTAAGAGAAATACAGTGAACTCCTGTTTAATGTGGACTAGGTGAAAAGCCGTTACATTGAGACATATATATATATATATATATAAAATGCTTTTATTTGTATGTGTTGCTGCTGTTAATTAAGTAATAGTTTATATTACTATATATATATATAGTATATATATATATATATATATATATATATATATATATATATATATATATATATATATATATATATATATATATATACTTACGTATACTTACGTATGTATATATACATACTTACATTATATATATATATATATATATATATATATATATATATATATATATATATATATAATGTAAGTATGTGTGTGTTCACACACACAAAATATTTTATTTTTATTGATTTTATTTATTTAGTTTTCATAGTTTGTCCCTTTCCACGTATTTTAACACTTTCAAGGACAGCGGTTACTACAGTGGACACCATTTCTCACTATTTAATGTTAAGAAATTCAGTAAAATGTTTTGTAAAATCCTAGAAACATTTGCATAACAATATGTGATTTTAGAAGGGCGCGAACGATAAACTGCAATGTTGCGGGGGTTCACTGTATCGCAAATGTTTTCAGTTTATACAAGAATAATGAATAATTGAATAATGTGTACTTGCAGGGGATCCAGTTTCCACGAGAACGACCGGCTGTCATCCGTTGCAGCAGAGTTGAATTTCAAGTCGCTGAGCCGCCACTCAAGCCCCACAGAGGACAGAGAAGGTGGGCACACTCATAGTGTGACACTGGGCACGTCATGCTGCTTTATTCCTTAAATATTCAAATCCACACTGTTTTCCAACAGAACCCTCCTATCCAAAGGGAGATTCCAATAGCAGCACACGCAGGAGCTGGGAGCTCCGCACTTTCATCAGCCAATCCAAAGGTGAAGTGATTAATTGGACATGTTTCTCTCGACCAGAGTTTCCCAAACTTTTTAAACCAAGTATCACCAAAAAAAATAATTAGCCCTCCATGCAACACCATCATGAGCAACAATAAAATACCGTACTGTAGAAGGCCTAAGTGCTCACCAAAAGCGAGTTTTATTCTCTCAAAAGTAAATGTATACAGTATTACTGTATTGTAAGCGGCGGCCCGGTGGACGAGTGGTTAGTGCGTCGACCTCACGGTGCAGAGGTACCGGGTTCAATTCCATCTCCAGCCTTCCTGTGTGGAGTTTACATGTTCTCCCTGCGCCTGCGTGGGTTTTCTCCGGGTGCTTTGGTTTCCTCCCACATGGAAGGTGGTCTCCAGTGGCCACATTTATATTATCATCCACAAGTGAAAATCTTCTTGCAGTGACTGAGAAACATGCCCTGCATGTCACTCTGCTCCATTGACTCCAGTGAGTCAGTTAATGTTTCTGCCATGAAGACCGTGCGTCTCCCCTACGCTGACTTTTAAGGGTATGAAAGCCGCTTCCATTGGCCGGGAAGCAAGTCAAAGATGTTTACTCCCACAGCGGCGCAAACGCCTGTTTCCAACTACGTGCATCTATAAAAACACCAAAGGAAAGAAAACTCCACCCAAGTGCAGTTTGGCTTGCTAGGCTCAACTTGTGCTGGGCATGACAATAGGGCCTTAAGAGTCACTGGTAGAGAACACGTTGAATCTTTTTGACTACCGGTACATTTGACTTTTTCTCCATCAGACTCTGCGGCCCGACAGAACCCGATGGAGGCTGTCCGGCGCTCCATCCGCAAGTTTGAGGAGAAGCGCTATGCTGTTATGAAGCAGCGAAACATCATCGGCCAAGTGTGTCACACGCCTAAGTCCTACGACAACGTGATGCACGTCGGGCTCAGGAAGGTCACTTTCAAGTGGCAGAGGGGAAACAAGATCGGTGAGGGACAGTTCTTCTTTTGCTACAATGTTTAACAAATGCTTGTGAAGGCTCTCAGTCGTACAGGAAGGTTCCATTGAAGAAAGGGTTCCGTCAGTCGTCATCTGTACCTGTGGGTACAGATGTTTTTTGTTTTTTGTTTTTTACCCACAGGTACAGATGACGACTGACGGAACCCTTTCTTCAATTCTTCAATGTTTAACAAAGCAGTGAGGTTAGAATGTACAGCGCATTCGGGAAGTATTTCTCAAATTTTTTTTGCATTTCATGTTACAGCCGTATTCCAAAATGGAATAAAGCAAAATTCTTCAAGGTCTACACACAACATAGCATCAAAACGTTTTTTCTTAAATGTGCACATTTGATATTTGAGTCTCTGTGCTTTATAAATTTGGGAATATGTCTTGAATGTGTATTTTCTTCCACGGTGCTTGAGGGACACCAACTACCCGTGCCAAATCTCTTCATTTCATCCTCACACTTGGCCAATGACGATAAATCTAATTCTGATTTTGATGCATGTCTGCATGTCCATGTTTGTCAACAGGTGAAGGCCAGTACGGAAAAGTGTACACTTGCATTAACGTGGACACTGGAGAACTCATGGCCATGAAAGAGGTTTGTAGCCCAGCAAGTGCTCCCTGAACTCTACTGACACGCAACACAAAAGCACGGTTTGGTTAATTTATACACTGGATCTTTACAACGGTTTGGCAGTTGAACAACACATAATTATTTCAAGATGACTCTTTTTGGGTCGGATCAGTGTTATGCTGTGCATCTGCTAAATGTTGATGCTTGTGAAAATGTAAATGAATGGAAAATGTGGTATTTGTGGCTTTGATTTAAAAACGAATGCCAAACAAACACATTCTCCCTCTTTTTGTCGGGTGTCCTCAGATCAGGTTCCAGCCTAACGATCACAAAACGATCAAGGAGACCGCAGACGAGCTGAAAATCTTTGAAGGTATCAAGCACCCAAACCTGGTGCGATATTTTGGAGTGGAGCTCCACAGGGTAAGACTTTGGCTTTTGCTGTTCCTCACCACCTCTTCCAATTCAGTCACTGTTTATTTACAAAAGCCGACTTTGGTTTATCGCCCCTTCAGGAGGAGATGTACATCTTCATGGAATACTGTGACGAGGGCACACTGGAGGAGGTGTCCAGACTGGGTCTGCAGGAGCATGTCATCAGGCTCTACAGTAAACAAATCACCACCGCCATCAACGTCCTCCATGAACACGGCATTGTCCACAGAGACATCAAGGGTCAGTCCAAACACTCTTAAGTGCGCATTTCTGTCTTGCGCTTCTCCTAACAATGGCATTTTCATCAGGAGCCAACATCTTTCTGACATCTTCTGGTCTCATCAAACTGGGTGACTTCGGCTGTTCTGTCAAGTTAAGAAACAACACCCACACCATGCCGGGCGAAGTCAACAGTACCCTTGGGACAGCCGGTAAGACCATTCAGTGATACAGTAAATCCTACTACTACGACTATTTAATTTTGGGTGCCTCTCATTTTATTTAAGAGAAAGAATTACTTCATTATTATGAACGCACATCACACAATAGTTCTGCACCGCTGCAAATCATTAAAACATCATTTTAAACGAATACCTCCCTGACTGTGTCAATCAAAACTGAGCATTATCTTTGTGAATGCCGGCTTTTGGAGACTATTCGGTTGACCAACTGTTGTGGTTGGCAAGTGTATCCTTCTGCTGAAGGCGGTGCTCTCCAGTTAAACCCGTTTCTTTTGTTCCCCTTATCTCAACCAGCATACATGGCACCCGAGGTCATCACCAGAGCAAAAGGGGAAGGTCATGGCAGAGCGGCAGACATCTGGAGTTTAGGCTGTGTCCTCATTGAGATGGTCACAGGAAAGGTTAGAACGAATCACAAAAAATAGATGATATAACATTTGGTTTATTGGCTTCCATATGTAGTCAACAGTCACTAGCGGGCATAGTTGGTAGTTCTGCGATTAAACCACATCCTAGTAGATCTCTTGTGAAATTTCTTTCCTAGGGATTACAAGCAGATGACCTCATCTTGGCATTAATGCTGCCATTTCTGAATTGCAACATCTGATTCCTTTCCCCCTTTTTTTCCCTTCATGCGCAGAGACCATGGCACGA
The DNA here is from genome assembly GCA_901007745.1 of Hippocampus kuda. Lineage (NCBI taxonomy): Eukaryota > Metazoa > Chordata > Actinopteri > Syngnathiformes > Syngnathidae > Hippocampus > Hippocampus kuda. The sequence goes on from CAAKHF010009348.1 coordinate 21,541, forward strand.
GTATGAGCACAACTTTCAAATCATGTACAAAGTGGGCATGGGCCACAAGCCCCCCATCCCCGAGAAGCTGAGCACAGAGGGCAAGGACTTCCTGGGCCACTGTCTGGAGAGCGAACCCAAACGGCGTTGGACGGCGAGCATGCTGCTCGACCACCCCTTTGTCAAAGTCAGTGGCCGGAGGATCCTCTCAAGCGATCACGGATTAATGCGCAATGTTTAACACTAACATGATCTGTCTCCTGCCTGCTTCAGGTGTGTACGGATGAAGAGTGAACACAAGAGTGACTTTTGGACTTTGCGGCACACACACTGTTGACCACACAACTGTGGACGAGTTGATGTTTTGGCTCAAGGCACATGCAGTTAAACTGAGGAACGTAAATCCATGCAGAGGACAAGTGGACCTTTGTTTTTGATTTGAAGTGTATATAATGTAAGAATAGCATCTGCATTCATTCTTGTATAAACAATATTGTAAAGTTAAAAGTAATTATTGTTCTCACTGGCGAACCGAACTCTGAAAGGACTTTTGAGAGCATTCACTTTTTTGGGGGGGGAGTCTGTATGGGGTGGGGGTTAGAAAACCTTATGGCACTTTTAAACTGTTTACCCAAGGGGGCAGTTCGTTGAGTAGTGGAGGGGAAGAATCTCATTTCAGTTGACCTTTTGAGAGGCAGGGGAAAAAGTGTTGCTGAATAGAAGGAACTGCATCTTTTATGACATGAACACCATCCAAATATTCATATTAATTTATCACTTGCCAAACGCGAGCAACGGGAAGGTTTTTGTTTTGTTTGATTTTGCTGAGTAAATGTAAAGTCGTTGGGAAAAAGCTGGTCGTATGACCTGGTGCAGTCCAGACCAAGAGAAACATGGCCTTCTCTGCTGCTGCTGCTCCACACACACACACACACACACACACACACACACACACACACACACACACACACACACACACACACACACAGTCCTCTGCTGCTCTTTACAGTGTTTGCTATGTACAAATAATAAACCAATCACTTTTTTAAAGAGGCTGTGTCTCTTTTTCAACACAAAGGCATCTAAAACTGGGGCCACCCACTTGATTACAGATGCCAAAATAAAAAGTATTACAGTATCCAATTTAATACTTATGTGCCGTAGTTCCTCAACAAAATGTCGAAGATATATGTTCACTAATGATTGTTTGCCAGTTGTGAAGTATCACCTCAGGTATTTCAGTATTTCACCTAAAAATGGATGGATGGCTTGGGGAGCCCAGGATGAGAAGGAGCATCAGCGCAGAGCGCTGATGCGTATGTGGAACTGGAGTCGCGGTTTGGAATTGAAGCGGCTTTACATGGAACAGGAGATGTGAGCCAATCTTTTTCGTCAATGGACGCGACAGCTTCTTGTTTGCTTTCAAAACTCAAGTTTGGAGCAGACGTGCACATTTTCTGCATGACGTCCCTGATCCAAAGGACACTCTTGATCCTCTCCTCTACAACTGCTTCCAACAACAAAGAGTGTGCATAAAAGTGGTTAAGATTGAATGACTCTTATGGGTTGTATTATTTTGTTATTCAAGATGGCGCTGCGAGAGGGGCTGCCTTTACAGTAGCTCCTATACTTTTTTTCTTCTTTCTTCCTTTTTCAAAACTTTGCTGCTGTAAATTGGGAATTTCTCCACTGTGAGACGAATAAAGGTTTTCTTAATTCTTAAAAAACTGCACATTACATTGTAGTGTCATGTAATGTTGAGAGGGGGCGCCATAAGCAAACATGCTAATGTGCAGAAGAAAATAAATATGACACACCCAAAAAACAGTAAGATGCCATCTAAAGCAGTCAAGATTTTTTTTCATAATCTATACATTTATTTATGGAAATGTGGACATGAAGCTTGATTAAAAGCTTGTTCACTTTCTTTGGAAATTTGCTCACACGAGTGGCGACAATACAGAAAACCAGTGATGAAGCATTGTGTTAAAGCTATCGTTGCACAAATAACAAAACATGATTAAAAATGCACCCCCCCCCATAACAACGAGGTATACTATCTCCCCGTTTGAAATTAATGAACTTCCTGAGAACTTTCCAGCTCAGTCGATATCTTGTCAAAAAAACAAAAAAAACAAACTTCAAATGACTTGTGATTAAGTCAAAACACTACAACAGTATGTTTCAAGTGACAGTAGGAGCCTCAGCAGTTTGCTTGGAGGTTTTCCTTAGGGAGCCACTCTGCTCCTCTGCTTCCTCCTCTTTCGACCCTGGACGCACACACACACACGTAAGTAACACAATAACACAATTGATTTTGTGCCAGCTGCTGGACATGTCCATGGTGGCTGGACTTACGTAATTGTCTGTGCAGGACCAGTTGGGGTGCAGTTGGGTGTGGAGGCGTTTTTCAGCATCAGCAAGCTGGTAATACTTCTCCTGCTCCTTCTCCGACAGCGATTTCCACTATGATGTCAACACGCTTTTTTTGTCACTAAACAATACTCTCAAACCTTCAAGGATGGATGTCAGGTAATTCAACATGGGAGACCTTTACCTTTTGTCGCCTATACTAAGGTAGATTCTGTGAAACATGACATCCCCGCATACGAGGTTGTCAAGAGTGACGGTGCCACACACACTCACCATATGACCCAGGACTTTATTGGCCACAGCGCTGTCGCGGATGTTCAACTGCGCCATAACATTCTCCCTCTGCTCCTTCCGGAAGATCATAAACGCGTTCGGTGGCTTTTTAATGTAGACCTTATCTTCATCCTCCTGGCCTTCACGTTTCCTTTTTCTATTGGGGGGCAGGGGGGCAGGGAAGATATTTAACAAATCATATTCACACTTTAAATATGGATGTAAACATAGAACGTGAAATTCAAACTGTTGGGGATTTGTGCATTTTTTTTCTTTTAACATACTTGATGGACGGGACTTTTCTTGGGGGGGAGTTAGGATCCGTAAGGCTCCTTTATCAAGAGAGACACAAAGCAAAGACAGCGTGTTGATGAAATCCAGGATGAGCGTGTGTGTGTGTGTGTATATCTATATCTATATCTCTCTCTCTCTCTCTCTCTCTCTCTCTCTCTCTATATATATATATATATATATATATAGATATAGATATAGATCTATAGATATAGATAGATAAAATAACCTCTGATATTGTATTATAAATAATAAACCTCCAATATACATTTTCCATCAAAACAGGCATTTTCTGCCCCATTCCAAAAAACTAATCATAAACAATGAAAACGTTGTTTTTGCTTTTTTTTAATGTTGGAAAAAAATAAATTGTGTCGAGCCGTGAGTATTTGGGTGTCCGCTACAGTAGAAGAAACATGTTTATACCCCACCCCCCCAAACACACAAATGCATAAAGATTCAATTAAAAAAAATAAAATAAAATACTCAAGGACCATTCAGTTTGGCCGCTAATTCCCCTTTCCTGATTTATAATAAAAGAGTTTCAGGTTGGTTTGTATTTTTTTTGGTTTAAATTAAACTGCTGAGAGTTTCCATAGTGCTAATCCACATTCAGGTCAAGTAGACACCCTGGATTGGTTCCCAGCCAATAGCAGATAAATGACCTTTTCCACACAATATCCCAATTTATTGAGTTCCACCTCTATATGTGAGTGATCTTACTTACGGCCTTTCAGCAGGAGGCAACTTTGCACCCTCCGGCAGTATCATCATAGCTTCTTCATGGAATTGCTGGACACACACAAAACGGCACATGAGCTGCAATGATGCTACATGTCCATTGGGTAGCAGTGCACACATACTACACATACTACCATACTGTATGTGTCACACTTTCAGAACACTGCTTCTTAAATTCAGTTGTGCTGATTGATGCTTACGGAACTTGTGTTGTCATTTGATTGAGAACAAAACTATAATTATAATCTGTCCCTCATGCTCTCGGGTTGACTTTTCCCACAGAAAAACCTGCTGCAGCATGTCTAGACTCTGTCATAGTTTCTAGCGTTTCAACTTGTTTGTGTGCGAGTGTGTGAGTGTGCGCTCGCATGCGCCATGCATGGTTCTTACCGGAGGAGTAGGAGCATGCGGGTGATTGACAGGCCACTCGTAGGGTGGGTGCTGATAGTTCATATACTGTAGACAGTGGAGATGTAAACCTTACATTTAAAAACATACTGGATATTTTTCTAAAAAAAAACATTTTCCGGCCTTTCAGCTGACTTGAACAGTCATAATTATATTATATAATATAAGCATCAATATATATTAACATATTGTATTGTTGTGCATCTTAAAAGAATGAATTTGTTCCCCAAGCAAAACCTAGTAACCCTAAGTTGGTTGCTGTCAGTTTCTTGTTCTTTGTCAACAGGTTTGCACGCAGCCCAGGAGGGAATTTGGCCCGCTCCTTTTTACAAAAACTCAACAACAACATTTTTCAAGTTCCTTGGTTGCCACTTGGAAACTCTAAGTTTCAGTTATCGCTGTCGGTTTTCTATTCGGATAAGGTCTTTAGACTCACTAAGCTACTCCACAATCAAAATGTTTCCTTTTCTCTGTTAACATGGCAATATGTTTTGGGTCATTGTTATGCTGGCACACCGAACCCACAACCAATCTTTGGTGTTCTTGCAGAGGAATAAAGGTTTGATCCAAGTTTCCTTGTACCATTTGCTGAAAAACAGAAGCAAAATAAAATGTTTCCACCACCATGCTTGACTGGGGATACTTTTCTTTGGGCCTGTGCATGTGCCTCACTTGACAAGATGAGACTTGCATGGAGCTCCAGACCAAGGGCAATGAATGTTTATTTCAAGGTGTCTCCCACTTTGCAATGGTAGAAGAGCCAATCGTTGTCACTTTCTTACCAAGGCTATTTTCATAACCTATTGCGCCTTATGCAAGACTACAATTTTGTCTGTTATCTTTCAACAGCTCTTTAGTCCTGCCCATGGTAGTAGAGTACAGTCAACCGCCACCAGAGGGGTCCGAGCCCGCTCGGCAATAACAAATATCTGCATTTGATGCCCATTGAAATGCATCCATCCATTTTCTCATCCACTTATCCGCACAAGGGTCGCAGGCTTGCTGGAGCCTATCCCAGCTGTCTTCGGGCAGTAGGGTGGGGAACACCCTGAACTGCTTGCCAGCCAATCGCAGGGCACACATAGACAATCATTCGCTCACAATCACACCTAGGGACAATTTGGAGTGCCCAATCAACATACCATGCATGTTTTTGGAATGTGGGAGGAAACCTGAGTACCCGGAGAAAACCCACATTGACACGGGGAGGACATGCAAACTCCACACAGGAAGGCGGGCATCGGAATCGAACCCTGTTCCCTGCACTGTGAGGCCGCACTCCATTGAAATGTACTGGAATGTTATTTTATCTTCTTTACAAGCCCTTCAAAATAAAATTGTAAGCATTCAGTACGACAACGCAGAGCAATCGGGGGAAAAAAATCCTGGAAAGTGTTTAAAAATCCATGAATAAGCGAGTATGTGGGGGTCGACTGTATAGTAATTGGAAGGTAAGATATAGGTATATATATGACCAGTTCAATCAGGCATATTAGAAATTTGTTGACTTTCCAGAGATGTGCCGCACAACGGCACCATCCAGACTGTAGGAGCCATATTTTTGGCTGCATTCTAAGTTTTTTTTTTCTCACTCAATAGAATGTACATTTGCTTGGAACGTCAACTTATTATTTCCTCCACTGGAAGTGATTTAATTGCAAATGCTCACCTGCTTGGTGACATCACCAATTGGCCCAATATTAAGGTGAGTCGGCTGCATGTAACCCAGATGGAGCGGAGCTCTGTAGTTCATCAGATTGTCTCCCCGGATGTAGCAGTCACCTGACCCTGCATAGTGACTTCCTGTAAACATGGGGAGGTTGTCGTGCAGCATGTCTGCGGGGTCGCAGGGGGTGGGAGGAGGCGGGGGGCGAGCGTTGCACAGGTAACCCATCTCCTCCAAGGGCTCGTAGAGCGGAGTGAGGAGCTCGTACCATTTCATCTCGCCCACACATGCTCCTTTTGGCACAGGTTCCATTTTAGTGCAAAAAGGGAGATTCCTGAAAGACATGCATTTCATTTGCAAGTTTTACTATGTAGCAGTTAACATTTGAGTGATTGTATGACATTTAAAAGTGTGTGAGTGCGTTTGTTTGTGTGTGTGTGTGTGTGTGTGTGTGTGTGTGTGTGTGTGTGTGTGTGTGTGTGTGTGTGTGTGTGTGTGTGTGTGTGTGTGTGTGTGTGTGTGTGTGTGTGTGTGTGTGTGTTTTTTTTTAAATCTATTATTATTAATTCTTCGCATACAGTGGAGGGTACAGGGAGGCCTGCCTGC
>CAAKHF010009348.1:32235-44715 GCA_901007745.1 Hippocampus kuda
GAGAAATGTGTGTGTGTAACGTAGTGGCCCTTGAGAAGGGAACATAATGTCCACACACACACACACACACACACACACACACACACACACACACACACACACACACACACGGAGGGGTGGCCCGGTAGTCGAGTGGTTAGCACGTCGACTTCAGAAGATAAAGCGGTTCGGAAAGTGAATGAATGAATGAATGACTACACAGAAAGAGAGATAACTCGTCAATATGATATTGTAGGGTAGAGTTTTTGGAGTTGTGCGGAGGTGATTTATTGAGGATTAAGACGTGTCTGTAGTATTTATGCTGCTGCATCTGAATAGGTTTACTTCACTTTCAATATTTTTCTTCCTGCTCTTCTTTCTTGAAAAACACGTGTTCAAATTGACCAAGATCGGTCAAGTTTAAAAAAAAAGGCACGGAAAGCCAAAGAAAACCCAAAGAAATGCCCATTGATCAATCCTGTACCGAGGTGAAGTGAGGACCTGCCGTACTCTGAAGTCTTGGGAAATATGCTGACATCTCACGTTACTGAAAATTTATTATTTAACATTTCCTGAAAATGATGATGTTCGACCTTTGTTTGATGTCAGAGGTTCCACTGTATTCAGACACAAGAGAGAACATAAAACATGTCCATGCCTCAACCACATCACTGCTTGGCAAGACCATAAAAAGAAATGCAACTTACAAGGTGACAAATCTGTTGCTTTGTGAAACAAACAGGAGCGGGTTAAATACAGGGAGGGTTAGTCCAACTCTTAAAACTTAAAAGTGAAACAAACCTGCAGTGCAGAACACCACCGTGGACAAGATGGTCATCACCGATCCCGAAATGATGAGCTCTGCGAAGAGCAGGCCCAGTGGGTATAGGAGCAGGCAGGACCAGAACAACCAGTTGATCAATGACCAGGGGCGGCGTGGAGGGCTGACTATGGGGCCGGGGTACCGCCCCGTCTGCATGTAGCCCTCTTGAAAGCTATCCTTTACATTCATACATACAAATAATAGTCACTAAAGAGAAGATTAGTGACATTCAACTCAACCAAGATTCTTAAAAATCATCAAAACATGCTATTTTTGACACCTCCCTTGAGTACTGCAAAATATACAAAAAAAAAAAATTATATATATATATATATATATATATATATATATATATATATATATATATATATATATATATATATATATGGAAAAAAAAAAAGGAAAATAAAAGTTGTCTGATGAAGGGGGTTCAGCCTCGGTGGAGATCTGTACTTTTTTTTGTCATCAAAAAAGAATCTCCATTCATTTAGTTGAGATACAGTGAAACTCCTCTACAACGAAATCATGTTTGCAGCAAGAAATTTTTCACAACAGGGGACTTTTCACTGTAGCAAATTCTGTAAAAATATCTCAGACGTAAACACGAACACACACAAAAAATATATTTGTATTCAAATAGTGCATAAGCATGAGCATACACTTGACACTTCATATTTATGATATGATATATCATAAGATATATGATATATGCTGTATATAGCCAGCGTAGAAAGAAAAAAGGGAAAGAAATTGCTAAATTTACGATCAGCATTTACTTTAACTTATATCAATTTATTGCATAATGTCTTTTATTTTGCTTCCTCCATCTTTCATTTTTATTACGTTTATCCTATCTTCAAGCGTTAAAGCATTTCTTTTCTTAACTCCTTGGTATGCAAAGGTCCGTTTTGCAGTCATTTCAGCAATGCAACGTTCGTGCTGCGTCTGAACCGAACAATAACAAATACTTCCTGTACTACTGCGCATGTGTAAACCAATGTGGTGTTTGCTGTTGCCGTTTCCGAACGAAGCAGTAGAGGTCGCTGCGGCATGCTGAGGTTGGATTAGACTTTTGCGGAAGGCTTGTTTTCGTTGTAGTGAATCTCGTTGCGAGGCAAGAGCAGAGAAAAAGATTTCGCATAACGGAACAGGGGGGCTTTGCGTTGTGGGGGAGCAGAAAAGTGGGAATGGCTTTCATGCATGAACATTTTTTCACACAAAAGGGGGTATTTTTGCCCATGTAGGTTTCATTGTAGAGGAGTTTCGCTGTATGTTTACATTTATGAAACGAAATAATCAAAGAGGGGGAAATAAAGCATTACTTCTAACCCAAAGACAGGAACCTTCTCACCTTTTCCTGGTAGAGTTTGTGGAGCCAGTCGGCACACTCAGATTCATCTTCTGGGATCATATCCAGCGGGATTCGCCTGAAAGTAACCAGGGAAACGACAGCTCTCAGATAGAGACAGTATGACAACTTTCATGAGAAAGCACCATGCGGTCGCAGAAAGCAGTCAGTGTACCTCACGTATAAATCTGCGTGGTATTTCTTTCCGCTAAGGATTCCCAGCAGAGTTGGCATTTCGTTGTTTCTGAAGTTGAGTGTGGAGTCATACACAGCTGCGACTGTGCAGAAAAAGAGACACAAGGGGTTAAGGGTGCACTCATTTGGAAATGACTGTACGCGGACATACAGGAAGTGATGTGAAGTGATCGTGACAGATTCTCACCGGTTCCTCTAAGGTTTTGAACAGTGACCCAGAAGCCTTTGGTTCTGGGAAGAAGATGATACTTGAGTTTGGGCAAACCTTTGGTCTCGGCTACCTGCATGCTGATCCGGTGCTTCTCTGTTGTGAAGCGAGTTCCTTCACAGTAAAGCAAAAACTAGCACCGGAAAATTATTTATCAATGGTATTATTCCAAGATGTTCATCACTGATAAAGATCGGGTACAACTTTCCCACATACCCAATAGTTTTCTGGGTAGTCTCTCAGGTTCTGAAGACTTTGAGTTACCGTCTTTCTGTCCTCTTCCCACTTCCTCTTGCAGAAAACAATTTCCTGGAAGTACCACATCCAACCAATGATGGGAACGTAGGCCAACTCTTTTTTGGCAAGAACTTTGGCACTCTGAAAAACATTCAGACCACTTTGTGAAGTGCACAACCGCTGAGGGACACCGGAGGACTTGAACGAAAGGTGTGTCAGCTTGAGAACAAGAAAGAAAAATATCGTTGAATAATTTTACATACTGTAGATATTTAAATGTGGGAGTCTAACTTCAGCTACATTCTTTATGCAAAATTGAGTCTTGTGAGAGCATAAAACGCCACACAACAGGATCCTAAAAGGGGATGCAAATGAGTTATTGAAAGATGATGTTGACACAGTAACATGAAAAGCAGCACTGGATTTTTGACCTTAGTCTTGAAGCAATTTAAGTGTATGTACATAATACAGTGTTTTCAACATTTATTTTGCCTGCAATTTGGAGAAAAGAAAATTGGGGCATAGTTCCTGATATCCTGAAACAACATACATTTAAAGCAATGTTTCTTCAACCTTATCAGCCCAGCACCTAAACTCACTGAAATATTTCATATTTTGCATTAACATAAATACATACTGCATATAAAATGATGATAACGAATATAGGGGACAAGCACACACTAAACACGAATCGAAAAGCCATTTGCCAAGGAAGTGAGAATGATCAATAAATTCATTTATAGCATTTTACTCAAACCCAGGGGTAACCAACATCAATAGCCTGCAGGTTTGTTCTAAACATATTCCACCAGTGATGGGATATTTTGATTTCCTAAGAATGTTGTTGAAGTGACTGTGTGAAAATCTAAACACTCACTGGATTTTATAGAAATCAAGGGTTGCAGAACATTTATTTATTTATTTCCTAACTTAAGTTGCAGCTGGTAAATACTGAGAAATTATTATGTCGGTGTCGTCCAAAAGATGACTATCATTACTGATAATATGATTAAAAGGTCATTTGAGCAAATTTGTAATTTCAGAAGTATGGTTGCCCTTCACAATCAATAAGAAGCCGTCAGTTTCAAAAAGGATGACGGCCGCTGCTTGAATCAAAAATTAAAAGTGTGACTCAATTTAGGTCTCAACCTGAGGTTTAGGACCCGACCTTAGAGTGTGTTTACAGTATTAGGGTATGGTGTGGGGAAGTCCCCTGGATTACTGAAGACAAAATATCAGCAGATTTACCCCAAGAACTCCAAATCTCTCACAGAAGGTCCAACCACACAGGAAGTCTATCTCAAAACTGTGGTTGAGAACCACAATTGCGTTTTCCTTTCCGTACAAAGGGTAAGACTTTGGGTCTGTATAGAGGCTGCATTCCGTTCCAGACCACCACTCCAATGCTGCTACCAGCTCTAAGAGAGTATTGACAGTACATTTGAAAGACTGCATGATGAGGTCAAGATGCTTTTTAACTCTTCACCAGTCAGTACTTACGGCTGGAGATGGTGTAGGTAAATCTGCAGTTGACCTTTCGGGCCAGCTGCTTGTTGAGTAGCCACAAAGGTAGAGTGCATAGCTGCAGCAGATTGATGATGAGGCCGCTGACCACGAACACGTAGCAGATGAACAGGTGGCTCAAGAAGTGGCTTTTCAGTAGCTGGACCAGGCTCATTGCTCTGGAATATTTCAACTGTATCATCTGTAGTTGTGTGAAGTACAGCTAACAGACTGTGTTGCCCTGAGCTGGGGCTACATCCAGCACCCAACCAGAACTCGCACAACGCATTACTGTCATTGAAATGTGTCAGCTCAATTGATTCTTTCGTTTGGAGGCAGCATATGGCAGCTGTTAGATTTATTTCGGACAGTAGTCAAGACCCTCATGTAAGATTGCATAAATGTCCGAGTGCAATAACTTTATATTCAGGCTTACAAAGCTGTGAGCGACTAGATCAACATTCACGCAATGTAGCAACACGACGCCACCCATTCAAGTTGAAGAAAAAAACAAAAACATATCACGGTAGTATTTATAGAAAAAAAGTTCTTACTTACCCACGTCAGCCAGAAAAGTAAACTTGTACCTTGCTCCGTGACCCAGGAAGGCTGACTCCCAACTTCTCCAAGCTAAAATAAGGGCGGGGGGCAACTGTGTATTATAGATGCATTGCGCTTGAATATCTTGTTCTTCCGCTCTTGTTTCAAGTCCGTTTAACGTGCAAGTGTGACTTTAACAGTTCGTCAGTGCCAGCCTCACAGTTGCTCTTCCGACCGCACCCATTTCATGATTTCACAGACACGCCTGGATTACGGAAAACTCAGAAACGACCGAGTGGGTGGGTGGCGTGTCCTCGATGGTACAAGCGTCCGACTCCAAGGATCGTCTGTGCAGTCTAGCTCAAGGTTCGCGGACACGGTCACAACCGCTGTCAGTCCACTGCAGACTTTGGTATGGCAAAGCAATGGTCTCAGTCACACCCCTGTGTGTGTGTTTGTCGAGTTAAAAAAAAAAACACACATCTGGAGCGTATACCCCAGATGTCGTGGAAGAGGTTACCTGTAATATATTTTTACTTTGAGTATGGCTTAAAATAAAAAGAGAGAAAATACTAACGTATTCTCGTACGGTTTGTCGTTTCCCAACAATTCGCACAGGACATAACCGCTCATTTAAAAAAGGCATTATTTCGTCAACATTTTGAGCAAATGCAGTTTTACACCATTCATTTGGCTTCCGTGTCACCATAGGAGCTCCGTAAAAACATGATAGCAAATGCAATATGAATTCATCTAGTTATAAAAAAGAAAAATAGGAGAAATCATTACTTTTCTTCATTGGTAGCCGCTTTTAACAAGAAAGGAACTTTGTCTAACGTAGTGCACACTGCGGCTCTCCAGTGCAAAACCTGAAATGACAATGGTTTGCAACCCCCAAAATACAGTACAACTATTCCTTTATTCTGGTTTAAATTAAAATACATGAACTGCCAAATCCGTTAACTTGCTGCGCTGCATTACAAACTGAATTTGTTGGAAGGACAGTGACCTATAGTGGCGGCGTGTAAACGTACAAGAAGGCTCAAAATTGCAGATTTACTGTATGAAAATTCTATTTCCACATCAGTGGTTTCAAGTAACTCCTAAAAATACTCACAACAGAAATACTGCTCTCCAAGTACCATCAAAATGACCAACAATAAAATACAGTAATACAATAGGGCCAGGTGTTCATACAAAATGAAGCAGAGGATTTATTCCTAAAAAGTCGTAACTAAGCCACTATAATATTATGCATAGTTTGAAACTTAACAAGGCGGCCCGGTGTTCCAGTGGTTAGCGCGTAGACCTCACAGTGCAGAGGTTGTGGGTTTGATCCTGGCTCTGGCCTTGCTGTGTGGAGTTTGCATGTTCTCCCCAGGCCTATGTGGGTTTTCTCCGGGTACTCCGGTTTCCTCCCACATTCCAAAAACATGCATGGCAGGCTGTTTGAACACTCTAAATTGTCCCTAGGTGTGAGTGTGAGTGCGGATGGTTGTTCGTCTGTGTGTGCCCTGCAATTGGCTGGCAACCGGTTCAGGGTGTCCCCCGCCTACTAACCAAAGACGGCTGGGATAGGCTCCGGCACCCCTTGCGACCCTTGTGAGGATAAAGTGGATCGACAAATGAATGAATGAATGAAACTTAACATTGAATTTACACAACAGAACTGTACTGTAAACAATGTGTTCCACACAAAACTGTATGTGATGAGTAAAAACCGGACTGATAGAGTTCAAACAGGATGTGTGCAAGTTTAATGCTAATAATTAATTGTACGGCATGTTTTAAATTGTGTTTGTATTTAATTCAATAATTCTTTCACACGCAATTACAGAGAACCCGCATCTCCTCCCTGACCAATAAATATGTGTACCAATTTTATGCACATGTCGATGTTGACCAAGCTAACAAAGTTTTCTGAAACTACCGTCTGCAACACTTCCAATAGTACCTGTATCACACCAGTAGAGGACAGTATTGTTCTGAAAACATCCTTAAACTGGTTGAACCTTGAGCAAATGAATTCCCTTTGCATTACAGTACAGTATACAATATATTAATGGGCGAAATTCTATTTGAAGTGGATCATCTTCGAAGTCAGCCATTGCAAAAGAGTAGAGCGAGTTCATCTAGATGAGTTGTTGATGCTGTTGTGTTTGCATCCAAGCGGCACAATGTCCAGTGTGCAGGGTATACTGTAGTTGGATCACCCTGAGCTGTTTTCCATCTGTTTTGGGGTGAGTCACCTTTGGGAAGTGCTAACAAATGCTCCAAATATTCGTCATTTCACAATAAATACTCTCACGCTAGTAGATGTACAATGAGGAAAGACATATAAGGAAGACATTAGAACAAGATGCACAAATTCAAGACAAAAGGGTTCTTCTTGTTAGTAGATGGTGATAGAAAGGTTTATGGACACTTTGGCAGATCTGAATGCCTCTTTTATCAATGGTTTTTGGTGGCTGGTATGAAACAATACTCAGAGGCCTCACAAGTCAGAGGTCCTGACAATAAGTCCATTCGTATTTGTATGCTCGAGACCCTAACCAATAAAACATAGTAGCCATGTTAACATAACCATCGTGCGGCAAGTGCAACCTATTCCGTCAGCAACCTATCGTGTGGCTTAAAACCTGGCCAGCCTCAGCCAGATGCCTTACCCTCAGACAACAGCTAATTGGTGACTTGAGTTTGTGCATCAGTGGAGAATCCCAATCTTGTCATTAAAAAAATGAATACATTCAAATACATTGCAATTAAATCAACATAACCCAGTACTAAAAATTCCATTTTATATCGTCCTCACGCTTGTTCTCATTAGAGCTGGAGACAATCCCAGCTGATGTGAGAGGCAGGGTAAACCCTGGACTGGTTGCCAGTCAGTCGCAAACAACCACTCACATTTCAGACTGGTGGCAATTGTAGAGTCTTCACTTGACCTAACATACCCGGAGAAAACCCACACATGCATTTGAAGAACATACTAACACCACACAGTTCACACCACAGTTCAGAGTGTACACCACCTGTTGCCCAGAGTTAGCTGGAATAGGTTGCAGCTCACCCACAACCTTAATGAGGTTAAGTGCTATAGACAAGAGATGGAGGGATATGCATTTCAATCATGTGGAAAAATGCCAGTGGAAGGTCATTGACAGTGCAGCCTTCCACACAATTGGATTCTTTCATTCATTCAGTGCGATTGATTCCTGAACATCAGTTCAAATGAGAAAGGAAACAGTTGTCTATGTGTCCTGAACAGCATGCGTGACAAAAAAAAAGGATGATTTCTGGGAATGTTTTAAGATGTGGAGTGGGGCAAATTGATTCCAGTAGTCACCACTCAAACAAAAGTCAGTTTTATTACGTGTTGTACTGTACGATTAATGTGCACTTGCCCTTCTTTGATGCTGCAGAGCATTGAGAGAAATGTGACCAGTTTGAGTGCCGCACACACTTGATTTTTATTATGTGACATTCCGGCGCTGCTATCTATTATACATTTTAAAAGTGATGTGAAAAAGCTTCCTCGCCAGCAACTAAAAAGCACATGCCAAGACTGTGGAGTACATAGACAGACAGAAATTACTTGATTGTTTGCTTGGGAGATGCTGGGTCAATAGTACACACACACACACACGCACGCACGCACACACGCAGACACGCACGCACGCACGCACGCACACACACACATACTGTCAAAAAATACCCATTTCCTCTAATATTAAATTGATTCCTTACATTATACAGAGACATACTCTTTCACCCTATTCGATAGTTTAATTTTCAGTGGAATTAAGCGAAATATATGTGACTGACTCTTACGTAACCTGTACCATGTGCTGATGTCAACATTTTTTTTTATGTAGTTTAGGTGATCTGAAGGTTAATTTCGTGAAGCATCAGATGAGAAGATTGCAAAAAAAAAGATTGGGTTACGATTAAGTGTGTCATTTGTCACCCTTTCCAGAGAAAACCTTTTCTTCTCAGACATCTTCTCAGACAAGTTCTCTTTTATTCATTTGCTGAAAGGAATGTATAACCCCTATAAAAATGCCTGCGGCAGACATTCTTCCCAATAATCCTGATGCAATTGCCCACAGCCAACATTTTAGAGACAGGAAGATGTATCAGTTTGGCTCTGCATCACAGGATGGAGTTGGATGAGGCTGATGTACAAAGAACCCTGTGAGGATTGAAACAAAGTGACATCACTGCACAAGTATGCGTCAATAGACATTATCTACTTTTATCCAACTTTGGTCTAACCCCTTCAGATTAATCATGAAAATAAAAGGTTCATTCCAAAATGATGACATTAAACCCTAGTTTCGTGTCACTGTAATCTGCCTTTTGTGATTTTTGCCATTCAGCTCCTTGTTAGACAACAGCAACAGAAATGAAAGATGGCATGGGCACGTGCATGTATTCAAAAGGTTAGAGAAGTTAAATTTATGCTTCCCATTAAAGGTTATGGAGCATTTAAGCTTCATCCTAAAATTTACCCCAGAAGCCGAATTTCCCATTTAATTTTTTTGCGAATAATGTGGATGGATTGATGGATGCATGCATGGATGGATGGATGGACATTTTTAACAGTTCGACTTTGGTGGAGTTTAACTTTCACAGCTCTGTATATATTATTTCTTTTTTGTAAATTCAGAATTTTTGGGACATTTCTTTCTTGTCTTGTATCCAATTAGATTGTACAGGGGTTCATAATGTACTTTCTAGTTTCAGCATTTGTGTGTTCCTGGATGGAAAACCCCAAATGGGCAAGACATTTGATGCAAATTATTTGCAGCACATTCAAAATGAGAGGGAATGACCCACATCAATCAAATGGATCCCGAACATGGAAAATGTGCGCTCATTCAGGCGCGCGTCGGTAAATCAAGCGGTAAATCTGATTATGTCATATTTGATGGTCGCTAATATGAACGTCATCAAGCGGCAGAATGTGTTCACATTTTCTGAATGGACATCTTGGAAAAATGTACAAGTCAGAAATAATGACAACACAGCATGGCGCGGAAACGTCATTTGACATCATGTATATGTTCAGTCAAGCCATAATGAGATCCTGATGTTTGCAGTGTCTCCTGCAGGGAACTTGGCACTGCAGCCCTGTCCCATCAGAAAAAAAAAAAACCCAATGTGGGCACCGCTGTGGGCTCGCTGGAGTTGGACACTGACTTACATTACATGACATACACATTTCATTGGTAAGAATGCAATTTTCAATTTTCTTTTATAAAGCATCGGTGTGTGCTACTCAAAAATGTGTCTGCATCCTTTCAGATTCATTAATCATGAAATGAAAGCAAAGCCTATTGGGTCAAAATTATCTGCAAAATGTAAAGCTAACCTTTGTTTGTCACAATTCCTACTGAGATAATATATATTCTTGAATGGCCGATGCAAATGGTAACGTTCATTCTTTGACAGGTTCTTACTACGCAAACAGAGATCGTAGCAAAAAGTTCGTGGTTCAACTTCAGAAGGCCAACGCTGTAGCTTCTGGCCATTATCACCCTGCTCAAACAACAAACGGCATAGTGGACAAAGACTTTAGCACAGTACATTCGTTCTTTTTTGACATTGTGAATATGAGCACAGGTTCAAAAATGTGATTACTGGTACATGTTGGGAAACTCGCCCTTCATTTGCTTCTACGTCCACTCAACAGTCAACCACTTTACAGTATTTGTCATGTCTTAAAAGCTAACTTTCTATTCCTTGGGCTTGTGCGTTGCGGGAGCACAGTTTGCGGTCTCAACATTTGGACAACTCTGGTTTGTCGGGCGCCCGAAGACTGGCATCAGGAGTGGATATTTTCCCAGTGACTACAGGGACTCATGCTCTGAAATAAATGACTTACTTGATTCCAAGTGACAGATCCACTTCTTTGCTTTGGCAGGCGCAGGAGTCACTTTGTTCGGCGGCGGCGATGGTCGACTCGTTAAAGCGGCCAGTGGGAACAGTAAATTCCGTTTTCACTCGGATTCTGAGAAACAGAAAAACGCAGCTTTTTCGGTGAGTGAGCGCTGCCTCTTTCTATCAAATAACGTTCCTGCACAGGAGAATATGGATGACTGTCACACAAAGTTATAGTTATTCATTGATCAAGCCTTTAAATATATATATTTTTAACCTTCACCAGACAATTTCACAATTTTTTGCTGGTCACTGTGCCAGTTAGCTGGATTACTCAAGAGGTGTTTCAACCATTTCCATGAAACTGTCAAAAAAAAAAAAAACATGTTTTCAGCATTGCAACATTTGCTTTTGATCCAAATGACAAATGTTAGCCAAAAAGTGATGATTTTTTTTTTTTTTTGATGGGGTTTAAGCGGGGTCAGTAGGTGGACATTATAAATAGACATTTACATCAATGCATGTCCTCTCTGGTTTGGAAAAGCCTCGAGAACTGTTGGAAATGCAAGTACCTAGCAAATACAATGAATGAGTGATAGCTTGGCTCGACTAAGCTAACTGGTAGTTATAGTTTTGAATGTAAGTCATTAAATGCATAAAAAAAAAGACAAATTAGTTACAGGATTGATATTACCTTGTTTCCTGAAAACCATTTTTGGTTTGTGATAGTTCAGCGTAGTTCCTCAAGCAAACAAATAAATAAAATGGAAAAGAGAAAATTGACATTAACTTGAGAAAGTCTGTCGGTGGAATATTATTTGAAGCTACTTCGAATTGCCGGTTGGTATTTCACACGTCTCTCAGTGGAGAGGAACATCAAACTTGGGTTTAAATGAGAGCGTTGAGTCGTCACCTTCACTTTTATGTATTTGTCTCGCTGCTGTCAGAAATGACAAGATGGTGCTGAGCGCCATTTCCACTGTGATAACTAACATGATCTGTCATCTGTCTGTCTGTGTTTAGGTTATGGACCCTGATGACAGTGAAGACGTGTTTTTCGAGGATGTTCATCTTTTTGAGGTCGTGGTTAGTGTCAGCAGAAACCGTCGGTTTACTGGGTCACACATTGACATCCTCTGGCAGAGCTCACGAAACCAATGTAGCTGGAACTCACTCAAAGCGGTAAAGTAGTGGTCCAGTGCCAGAAGCCATCGAAGCAGTGTTTGGTGTGCATGAGCCACATGGACTTTTCCGAAAGCCTCAATCCAAATATTCTCTGCATGCCACGCTGCTTTGAGTGTTGACTTCCCCATTTTCCCCGGACACACGCTATTTTCCTGGCTTGATCTCCTCCACTTATTCCTCCGTTGTGCTATCCAGGGACAGATGGAACTGCACATAGCTGCAGAAAATAAATCCATCAATGCATTTATAGTGACAAAAAAAATGTGATTCCAAAGTTTTATTTGGTCAAAGTTTTCTCTGGGATTTAAAGTGTGACACATCAAGTGAAGTAATGAATCCCAACAAGTAGTTACTGGGTTATCATTACATCAACCTCCATCTAACGTCAGTGTATTACCCGGGCCTTTAGTAGGGACTTAATCATTTAAACTACCTCTTAATACCACCACTATCAAGTCATAATCGTAGAAACCATCTATAGTGTACAAAGATGACATGATAACAAGTGTGCCATCTACATCGTCTGGAGCAGTTCAGGATCAGTAGTTATCTATATGATTCAACATCAAACGTAAATTA